>CM053028.1:318402852-318675352 GCA_028564925.1 Lithobates sylvaticus | reverse complement strand
GACAAAATTAAACTGCATTTAAGATACCACTTCACCATGGGTTCAACTGCTTTAGAGATGACCAATACTATATCTAGTGGCTTCAGGAAGGAGAAACTCCCACACCCCCTTGGGAACACACTGGGGGTTCTTTACTTAAGGCAACACCACTTTGCACTGCAAGTGCACTTGCAAGTAAAGTCACTGTAGATCTGAGGGGGACATGTAAGGATAATAAAAAACAGCATTTCATCTTGCACATGATTGGATGATAAAATCAGCATAGCTTCCACCCATTTCAGATCTACCCCTCAGATTTGGAGCAACTGCACTTAAAAGTGCACTTGCAGTGCAAAGTGGATTTGCCTTTTGTAAATAACCCCCACTGTGTCCTTGGAGGAGAGCTCCCCTCCCGCCACACTTATTAAAGCGATGTTATAACAACAAAAACACAACGTGTGAATAAACAAACCCGGTTCTGATGGTTCAGGAAAGCACCAAAAAGTAAAATGGAAAGAAAAAAACAAAACTCAGCATAATCTGCTTCTAAACGGGGCCCTTACAGGGCCTTGGATAAGGTGTTCCATGTAGACCAATTGGACTCATACGCTAGGTAAGTGCCGTCTCTATTAGCTAAGATTTTCTCATATTCAGCGATCATGTTCATTTTAACTGATACATCAATCTGGGGATTTCACTGGATTTCCATCTGCCTACTATTGCTGATCGTGCTGCTAACAGAATATGGGTAGTTATAGACCTAATGGGGCGGGGATGGTCCACTATGTATAAACTCAAAATGGCCTGTTCAGTATTGGGTCTAATGAAGACACCTGTCACTTTTGATATCAGATTAAATACATCTGACCAGAATTTACGAAGCAGAGGACAGGCCCAAACCATATGTGATAGAGTGCCCACCTGCCCACAACCCCTCCAGCATAAATTGGAATTATCCCTAGAAAATTTAGCGACAATGTAAGGAGTGAAATACCACCTCAAGATTAGTTTCTGATTGAGTTCCTCATAGTTCGAGCATCTGGAGAACTTATAATTGCATTTAATAGCATTTTTTCCATTGAATTCCTTACCCAGTTTTTTCCCATTTTAGTAAGGGGTTGTATGTATTAGACGTCTTTTAGAATTCAGAGAGTTGTATATTAGAGTAATACCTTTTAGACTTGGGGTTACGAGACTGAAGAAAATTCCATACTTTTTCTACGATAGGGAGATGTGTAACTTTCACATTTTGGAAAAAGGATGCTTTGTGTGTATATGTGAATGTGAAGGTTCTGTTTTTGGGATTTGATATTTTTGCTGAATGGATGCAAAGGGCATAATTTTGTTTCCTGTGGTAATATCTACTAAATTTAGTATCTTGCTCTCAAGCCATTTATTTAACCTCATGTTGGGGATTATCCACTGAATAGATTCCAAGGGGATGTGGACATTGACTGTTGGGTAATATGCACTACCCTTCAAGCTAATTTCGGGCCAGGCCCTACACGCTGCTTGGATTGTAGGATGATCCTCAAATTTACTATCTGCAAGAATGGCAGAAGCCGTAAGGAGGGAAAGTGGTGAGAGTACAAAATCTAGCAAGTTCCAGTTGGCACGTGGGTTTGGTAACTGGTTTTATGAACCAGGTTTTAATCTGGTCAATGACTACTGCTGTAAAGTAGTCCTTTTAGCATTGGTAGGCCCATACCCCCCGCAGATTTATGTTTGTTTTGTATGAGAGGAGAGCATCTTGCTCTGCTTCCTGCCTATACAAATCTTGACAGTTGCTTTTGCATTGTTGTGAAGAAAATGGTGGGTATTCGTATTGGTAGTGCTCTGAAACCATAAATTATGGTATTTGTATATTTTTGTATGCTGCTAAACGTCCAGACCGATATAAACAAAACTTTTGGATTCTTGAAAGCTCTTTTTGAAAATTGTCAATGAGTGGGACATAGTTTATTTGGTATAGATTTGAAAGAAGTGAGTTTGATACCTAAATACCTGATGGACTTTGTGGTCCATGGGAGTACTTTTTGTGCGCTTCTACTTTTTTTAGCTTTTGCAATGCCCAGTATATTTGATTTTGTTGCGTTAACCTTGTAGTAGGACGCTCTACTAAATAGTTGGAGACTGTTGTGGGCAGCAGGCAGGGACTTGGCTGGGTTGGAAAGAGATAAAATTACATCGTCAGTAGGGATGAGCTTCGAGTTCAAGTCGAACTCATGTTCGACTCGAACATTGCCTGTTCACCGAACAGCGAACAATTTGGGGTGTTCGTGGCAAATTCGAAAAGCCATGAGCACCCTGTAAAAGTCTATGTGAGAAATCTAAAGTGCTAATTTTAAAAGCCTATATGCAAGTTATTGTCATAAAACATTTTTTGGGGACCTGGGTCCTGCCCCAGGGGACATGCATCAATGCAAAAAAAAGTTTTAAAAACGTCAGTTTTTTCAGGAGCAGTGATTTTAATAATGCTTAAAGTGAAACAAAAGTGTAATATTCCTTTAAATTTCGTTCCTGGGGGGTGTGTATAGTATGCATGTAAAGGGGCGCATGTTTCCCGTGCTTAGAACTGTCCCTGCACAAAGTGTAATTTTTGAAGGAAAAAAGCTATTTAAAATCACTCGCAGCTATAATGAATTGTCGGCTCCCGTAATACAGAGAACAGTCATTGAAAATCATTGATAAAAAAAAAAAAAAGCGTGGGGTTCCCCCCAAATTCAATTACCAGGCCCTTCTGGTCTGGCATGGATTTTAAGGGGAACTCCACGCCAAATTAAAAAAAGGCTAATATGCAAGTTATTGTCATAAAAAGTGTTTGGGGACCTGGGTCCTGCCCCAGGGGACATGCATCAATGCAAAAAAAAGTTTTAAAAATGGCCGTTTTTTCAGGAGCAGAGATTTTATTAATGCTTAAAGTGAAACAATAAAAGTCTAATATTCCTTTAAATTTCGTACCTGGGGGGGTGTGTATAGTATGCATGTAAAGGGGCGCATGTTTCCCGTGCTTAGCTTTTTTCCTTAAAAAATAACACTTTGTGCAGGGACAGTTCTATTTAAAATCACTCGCAGCTATAATGAATTGTCGGCTTGTCGGAGTCATTGAAAAACATTGATAGGAAAAAAAAAAAAAAAAGTGGGGTTCCCCCCAAATTCAATTACCAGGCCCTTCAGGATTTTAAAGGGGAACTCCACGCCAAATTAAAAAAAAAATGGCGTGGGGGTCCCCCTCAAAATCCATACCAGACCCTTATCCAAGCACGCCCCCTTTTTAACCGTACCAGGCCACATGCCCTCAACATTGGGAGGATGCTTTGGGGGTCTGTGACCCCTCAAAGTACCATGTCTCCATGTTGATGAGAAGGGTCTCTTCCCCATAACCCTGGCCAGTGGTTGTGGGGGTCTGTGGGCGGGGGGCTTATCAGAATCTTGAAGCCCCCTTTAACAAGGGGACCCCCAGATCCCTGCCCCCCCTGTTTGAAATGGTAAGGGGGTACCACTACCATTTCACAAAGAAAGTGTACATAGTTAAAAAACACACAGACACCGTTGGGAAAAGTCCTTTATTAAAAATAAAAAATAAAGATTCCAGCGGTGGTAATCCACTCTTGTTATCCAGCAATGGGTGGTCTCTTTTCCGGGGTCCAGCGATGGCTGATCTCTTCCCCGATGTCCAGCGCAGCGCATCCTGTCTCCATGGAGACACTGCGGGAATCTAGTCTTAGCAGAGGAGGACCGGGCCACTCTGTAACCTGACCCCGCCCCCCTCTGATGCAACGCAAGGGGGAAGCTGGGCTTCCCCAGTGACCTACGGGTCACCCCGCCCCCTCTGATGTAAGGGAAACCTGCGTTGCATCAGAGGCGGCGGGGTCACCCGAACATCACTGGGGAAGCCCAGTTTCCCCCTTGCGTTGCGTCAGAGGGGGGCGGGGTCAGGTGACGAGTGGCCCGGTCCTCCTCTGCTAGGACAGGATTCCCTCAGTGTCTATTTACTTTTTAATTTATTTTTAATAAATTGACTTTTCCCAATGGTGTCTTTTTTTTATTTTATTTTTTAACAATTTTTTTACACTTTCTTTGTGAAATGGTAGGGGTACTTTTGTACCCCCTTACCATTTCAAACTGGGGGGGTGGAATCTGGGGGTCCCCTTGTTAAAGGGGGCTTCCAGATTCTGATAAGCCCTCCGCCCACAGACCCCCACAACCACCGGCCAGGGTTGTGGGGAAGAGACCATTCTCCTCATCAACATGGGGACATGGTGCTTTGAGGGGTCACAGACCCCCAAAACATCCTCCCAATGTTGAAAGCATGTGGCCTGGTACGGTTCAGGAGGGGGGGTGCTCTCTCGCCCCCCCTCTTTTTTTTTTTCCTGCGGCCTGCCAGGTTGCGTGCTCGGATAAGGGTCTGGTATGGATTTTGAGGGGGACCCCCACGCCATTTTTTTTAATTTGGCGTGGAGTTCCCCTTTAAAATCCTGAAGGGCCTGGTAATTGAATTTGGGGGGAACCCCACTTTTTTTTTTTTTTTTCCTATCAATGTTTTTCAATGACTCCGACAAGCCGACAATTCATTATAGCTGCGAGTGATTTTAAATAGAACTGTCCCTGCACAAAGTGTTATTTTTTAAGGAAAAAAGCTAAGCACGGGAAACATGCGCCCCTTTACATGCATACTATACACACCCCCCAGGTACGAAATTTAAAGGAATATTACACTTTTATTGTTTCACTTTAAGCATTAATAAAATCTCTGCTCCTGAAAAAACGGCCATTTTTAAAACTTTTTTTTGCATTGATGCATGTCCCCTGGGGCAGGACCCAGGTCCCCAAACACTTTTTATGACAATAACTTGCATATTAGCCTTTAAAATTTAGCACTTTTGATTTTGAACGTTCGAGTCCCATAGACTTTAATAGGGTTCTAAAGTTCACACGAACTTTAGGTCTGTTGGCAGGTTCTGGTGCAAACCGAACAGGGGGGTGTTCGGCTCATCCCTAATCATCAGCAAACCATTACATTTTATGCTGGTGTGTTTATGATGTGATGCCCTGTACGGTTGAGTCAGATCTGATTTTCTCTGCCAAGGGTTCCATTATTAGTGCAAAAATCATTGAAGACATGGGGCATCCCTGTCTTGTTCCATTCATAATATGAAATTTCTTGGAGAACATCCCCTCCGTAAAGACATAAGCTGACGCAGAGGAGTATAATGCCAATATCGCATTTCGTATCGGGCCGGAGAATCCAAATTTATCCAGTACCCCTCTGAGGTACCCCCAATTAACTCTACCGAAAGCCTTCTCTGCATCCAGCGTGAGAAGCAGAGAAGGCTCTCCCCTTTTTTCCACCATATGTAGAAGATTGATCATTCTTCTAGTAGCATCCTTTTGTCTGTCGGCCTGACACGAAACCTACCTGGTCATAGTTTATCAATTGGGGCAATAGATTTGTCAGCCTGTGTGCCAATAACTTGGCATACAGCTTCACATCCACATTCAATAATGAAATTGGTCTGAAGTTTTGAGGTAAGTTAGGCTCTTTACCTGGCTTAGGTAGGATGATTATTGTGGCGGTAAGCGTTTCCGGAGGAAAGCCAGCTTCAGCTGCTGCAGTATTAAATACTATATAGTTGGTAGGTTCACGGATGTGAGGAAGTCTGTAATTATGTCATCATTGGGTTGGAAAGTGTCAGTCGTTTTTGAGGTCGTAGAGTGCTTCGTAATAGTCACTAAAAGCTTCCGCAATTTCTTTAGGATTTGTGACTTTCACTTTAGTTTTTGGGTTTAAGATGTGAGATTTTCTGTGAAACTACTTTTTAGTTGATTGGCTAATATCTTCCCAGCCTTATTCCCGCATCTGTAAGATTGGGCTTTTAAGGAATGCAGCTGGTAGTTGTGTTGGGCTATCAGGTGAGTTCTTAGGTCTTGTCTTGTCTAGTGATGAATAGAGCATCTCTTGCTTTTTGGGTGGTATTTTGCTTATTGAGAATTTCTAAATGATTCATTTTGGCCAGTAAATTGTTAAGCTTTTTCGATTTCAGTTTTTTAAGTTTAGCGCTCATCTGTATGAGTAATTTCCTAATGTACACTTTATGAGCATTTCACAGCGTGAAGGGATTGTTGACCGAAGGGGCGTTAATAGCAAAAAAACTCCATAAGTGCTGTAGGTTGGAACAGTGTGTAAATATCATTACGCCATCTGTTTGCCCTAGTTTCGGTGTGACGATCCCCCACATCTATGGAAATTAATGCGTGGTCAGACCACATAATACAATGTATGTCTGATTTGACAATTTTTTTTTGTAAGAAATTTGTCCACTAAAAACAAATCTATGCAAGAATGAGTTATACACATTGGAAAATGTATAGTCCTTTTCTGATGCGTGCTGACATCTCCACACATCATATAGGCCTGACAAGGAGATGAAATGGTCCAATGAGGCTCTTCGATGTCGCGACTTGGTCCCACTTGATAAGTCCATATCCCTGTCAGGAATCGTGTTAGTCTCCACACAAAATAGTATCTCCTTGTCTCATTGAGGATACTTTTTTCCAAATCTTGGTCAAAAATGTTAGTAGTTTTGTGCTGGGAAGATATATGTTGACCACAGTATATATGGTATTCTCAAGTTCACATCCTAAGATTATATATCTGCCCGTGCTGTCCAAGTGTACATCCAGTTCTTTAAATTGGATATAGTCTTTAATAGCTATGGCCACTCCCCCTTTTGAGGCTTAAGAGAACCAAAATGTGTCTCGTGGATACAAAAGACATCGCTGTGGAGTCTGATAGCTTCCTTACATCTTTTTTGAGAACTGTTCGGTCCCTTAACATTGAGAGAGGATATTATGATGGGCATCTAGAATCAGTGTATGAGACTGAACTTGGAGTGAGTAATATTATGCTGGTCTGGTGTGAGTTAGCTGTCGCAGAACGATTAGCTGGGTTTTTTTAACAGAAGGTAGGGTTCTAGTAGGTGCTGAATTGCAGTCTGCTGAGTCCGATAAAGAATACTGATATTTCTGCTGGAACAACCTTGTTGAAAATGGTCATAAAGATGATAAAAAGGAAAAAACATAATAGCAACAACACAACAAAGGAACAGGTTGCGATTCTAGTTAGAATCTGTGCGGTAGAACAATCGCTCGACCTTAGGGGTTCAGGTGAAGGGATAAATCGACACGACCATCCCCTGGGCCAACAGATATAAGTGATTGTGGCATGTAAGCCTAAGTATTAAGCCCCATACACACGCGCGGATTATCCGAGGACCAGGTCCGTCAGACCATGTCCGTCATACTTTGTCTGATGTTGGTTTTGCGTACACACGGTCGGACAAAGTTGTCGGAAAATCCGATCATTCTGAACGTGGTGACGTTTGTTGCCTACGACGGGACTACGTAGAGGCTAGTAGCCAATAGCTTTGGTCTTGTAATGTGATCTGAGCATGCGTAGCACTTTGTCCGTCGGACTACGCTACACACGATCGGATTTGGTGTGATCGGACTTTGTTGTCAAAAAATCTATCCAGCAGGAGATAGGACTTTGTCCGTCGGACAATCTGATGGAAACTGTCCGATGGTGCCTACACACGGTCTGATTTTCCGACAACATTGTAGGATAGGACAGAATCCATCGGAAAATCCTACCGTGTGTATGGGGCTTTAGCCTGTCTCAGCATCTGAATCATCCATTCGTTGATACAGGTGTTCCAGCATGGTTCCCTTCTGTATCTCCAGGAGGAATGATTTGCCATTCTCGCATGAGATGCATACCCTTTTTGACACTAGAAATTATGTGATTGTTGCCATGTTTAGTTATCAGCGACTTCGCTGGATAAATTCCTCTGTACACTATCTTGTGGCGATTCAGAGGTTTTGTAATGCTAGCCAGTTGTCTGCGTTGTTGCATAGTGAATGCTGATAGGTTGGTAAAAAATGAAAGGTCCTGCAGGCCAGAAGGCAAATTGTCACGGTGTCTAACAGCAGCCATGAATTGATCCTTGGCATGGAAAAAATGTATTCTGACTATAGTGTCCCTGGGCAAGTGTGAGGCAATATGTTTGGGCTTGGGAAGCCTGTGAATGCGATCCACAATGAGATCTTCCAGAGGTGCGTCAGAGTACTGCTTTTATGATATTAACAAAGTACTCTTAGGTCAGGAGGTTTGATTGTCTCAGGTATCCCCCTTATTTTAATATTATTCCTCCTTTGACCTGTCTTCTAAATTTGCCAGTTTTTGTTGTATCTGTAATAACTCGTCATCTCTATCATTGTGGGTATCGACCAGTTCATTAAATGTTGTCCATTTTTTTTTTCCACGTGGGAGACCCGCTTGTTAACTGCAGAGATTCCTGATTTAAACTGGCTGGTCAGTGCAATAATAGCATGCAGAGTAGATCTTAATGAAACTAGCATGTCTTTTTAATGTAGTGTCTATGACAGGCTTGTTAGCAGTGGGGAAGTCAGATATGGAGTCTTGTAGTTCCCTGGTATCATCCAGGGATGACTCCAGGATTACCTCCAGGCCACCCGCCTCTGGCGTGTCATGCATCTTCTGCTTACTTTTAGCTGGGCTAGATGATGGAGGTGGTGAGAAGGTCTCCTTTCCCTGTTTGTTGTTGTTGTTGTGGCCGGGATGAGAGCCTGAAGGCGCGCCACTCTGTGAGTAGGAGGTGCGTGTGTTCCCCCACTGCCTGTCGCCGCAATCTTGGTCTGTGTACCGGCGATGCAGAGTAAAGAAATCGGGCATTTTTCCCCGTTTCACTTCTTTTCTCTTGCGAGATGGCATCACGGAGGTCCTGTGTGCCTTGTATTTCCATCCTGTGTGCTGAAACAAGGCTTCTAGTCGCTATAAAAGTCTGTTGGCCCGCTGTGGAGAGGAGCTGTATTAGCCTTTTTAAAAAGTGTAAGTATGTTTATTTACTGTTTACATTTAATTTGTGAATAATTAAGGGTACTACATACCCTTTCCCATTTCACATGGAGTGGGCAGTTTCTGGGAAACCCCCCTTATTATTATCGTGTTCCAGGCTATGATTGGCACCATGTCAGGGTTGTGGTAAAAGGCACTGGTTCCTATGTACATGGTACAAGCCGCCCATGTGTTCAGAGTATGTGGCCCGGTATGGTTCAAGAGAGGAGGATGCACACTCATCTCTCTTTCCTGGCTTGCCAGGCTGCATGATTGAATTAGGGTCTGGTATGGAGGCGGGGGGCGCCATGTTTTTCTTGTTTTTTTTTTGTGTGGTATACCCTTTCAAATACTGTAGCTGCTGACTTTTAATATTATGACACCTACCCATCCAGGGATCCAAGCTCTGCTTTAAAGAGCATTTTTTATTACTTTTGTAAATGTCAGCTTTTCTGCAGTAGCTTGTATTCATCATACAGTCAGGCCAAGGGCATCCCCCAGACATGTTATTTAAAACAATTTTGCATGTGTATTATTGTTTAATTATCAAAATGACTGCTCCCTGACAAATTTAAAAAAGTCCCAGAGCAGTGCCCAACCCTGCATGTCATTTTTTTTTTTTTTTTTTTTGCAATTCATTGCCTGTTAGCTTGGAATATGACCCCCCTTTTTTTTTTTTTTTACATTTGACTCTAATGCCATTCAGATTCTGCACCTAATCTTGAATAATATTCTCCAAACCCACCGTGAAATGAACGCAGTGATGTTTGGCTCATCTCTAGTCCTAATAAACAATCAACTTGCTTTCTTCCACCCCAGTGGATCTGTCAATATAGCTACAACACTGGTGGTTGCTGGACAGTTTATCAAGGTAGGTCTTTTCTGTGTGTCCTCTTCTCTGCTTACTTCCTTTAGAGTCCCTGCAACTGGGCTGCCCTCAAACTATTCTGATCACCTCTTCAAATGGGGGCAATGTGGTATACATGTCCCAAATCAGGACCCATTGACGTCTTGAAAAATCCCCAGAGCCAGCCCTTGTTCTGTATTTGTTCAAATACTACTTTACAGCATTTTGCATGGGCAGTTGTTTAGGTTATTAGTCAGGAGGCTTTGAAGATTCCTCAGATCAAGGCAATGTGAATAAGGGGGGTAGAGGTGACTGAGCTGTCACCATCAGTTACAAGGCATAGGGCTACACTGCAAGCTTCATTGGTGTGCCCCATCTTGCATCTTCATCATACCAGCAACTTGACCCAGATCCATGAAGAATGGGTTAAAACAAATCTACAAAAAGAAAAAATATACATATGGTAAACAATACTATATATTTATTGAATATTGGTACCGGTCAAAACCTCTTATTTACCATAAAAAATCCATGTACATATACATATCCATATAAGTCTCAGAACATTCCTTATGTATAATACTATGGGGGGAGGACAAATAAACCTCTAAAGTAACTGACCTCCTAAGGGTAAAAGATTCAGTGCCTTGAAAAAGTATTCATACCCCTTACGATTTTGTCATGTTGCAACCAAAATGTAAATGTATTTATTGGTATTTTATGTGATAGACCAACACAAAGTGGAAGGAAAGTAATAATTGTTTTTCAAAGTTTTTTACAAATAAATATCTGAAAAGTGTGGCATGCATTTGTGTTCAGCCCCCTTTACTCTGATACCACTAACTAAAATCTAGTGGAACGAATTGCCTTCAGAAGTCACCTAATTAGTAAATGGAGTCCACCTGTGTGTAATTTAATCTCGTTATGGATACAGCTGTTCTGTGAAGCCCTCTAATCATGAAGGCCAAGGAACACACCAGACAGGTCAGGGATAATGTTTAAAGCAGAGTTAAGTTATAAAAAAAATATCCAAAGTTTTGAACATCTCATGGAGTGCTGTTCACCTCATTATCCGAAAATGGAAAGGGTATGGCACATCTGCAAACCTGCCAAGACATGGCTGTCCACCTAAACTGAAAGGCAAGGCAAGGAGAGCGTTAATAAGAGAAGCAGCCAATAGGCCCATGGTAACTCTAGAGAAGGTGCAGAGATCCACAGCTCAGGTGGGAGAATCTGTGCACAGGTCAACTATTAGACGTGCACTCCACAAATTTGGCCTTTATGGAAGAGTGGAAAGAAGAGAGACATTGTTGAAAAAGCCAAAAGAAGTCTTGTTTACAGTTTGCGAGAAGCCATGTAGGGGACACGGCAAACATGTGGAAGAAGGTGCTCTGGTCAGATGAACCAAAGTTTAACTTTTTGGCCAAAAAGCAAAACGCTATGTGTAGCGGAAAACGAACACTGAACATCCCTCTGAACACAACATTCCCACCGTGAAACATCGTGGTGGCAGTATCATGTTGTGGGGATGCTTTTCTTTAGCAGGAACAGGGAAGCTGGTCGGAGTTGATGGGAAGATGGATCTAGCCAAATACAGGGCAATCTTATGCCACGTACACACTATCGGAAATTCCACCAGCAAAAGACAGATGAGAGCCTTTGGTTAGAAAATGTGACCGTGTGTAGGCTCCATCGGACTTTTGCTGGCTGAATTTCGGCCAGCAAAAGATTGAGAGCATGTTCTCAATTTTTCAGACGGAAAAAGTTTCTATCAAAAATTACGAACGTCTGTGGCAATTCCGACGCATGCTCGGAAGCATTGAACTTACTTTTCGCGGCTCATTGTTGTGTTGTACGTCACCGCGTTCTTGACAGTCGGAATTTCGTGTGACTATGTCGGAAAAAACATCCAAGGCTTTTCCGACGAGAATTCCGATCATGTGTATGCGGCATAAGAAGAAAACCCGTTTGGAGTCGGCAAAAGGCTTGCGATTGGGGCGGAGGTTCACTTTCCAGCAGGACAATGACCCTAAACATGCAGCCAGAGCTACAATGGAATGGTTTTGATAAAAGCATATTCATGTGTTAGAATGGCCCAGTCAAAGTCCAGACCTAAATCCAATTGCGAATCTGTGGCAACTTGATAATTGCTGTTCACAGATTTTCTCCATCCAATCTGACAGAGCTTGAGCTATTTTGCAATGAAGAATGGGCAAAAATGGCACTCTCTAGATGTGCAAAGCTGATAGAGACTTACAAAAAAAGAATTTTAGCTGTATTGTAGAGAAAGGTGGTATTGACTCTTTTCTTGACACTTTTCTTGACACTTTTCACATATATATTTGTAAAAAATTAACATTTATCAGTTTCCTTCCACTTCACAATTATTTGCCACTTTGTGTTGGTCTAGCACATAAAATCCCAATAAAATAAATTTACATTTTTGGTTGCAACATGACAAAATGTGGAAAATGTCAAGGGTATGAATACTTTTTCAAGACACTGGATCATAAAAAAAAATACTTACCCTAGTGGACAAAATATAACATGCAAAGTTATGTGGAGGGATCGAACTATGGGCCTCCAGAAAAGCCTTCCGGCCCATAGGAGGGTGACCCTCAGGTATAGAGATCAGACAGATGTACTATAACAATAAAAGCAAAAGAACATGCACTATATATAGTGATGGTTAGAATTGGGCCACTGATAATGTGGTGTGATGAAGACTATAAAAGACAGCTTAGCCTTGGGATAAGTTAATGAAAATATTCAACAATTGTACAGACTCCCCATCCTTTTAACCAAACACCTACTCAAATGTAATTTCACATTGTGAGTTTCACACAGTGTACACCAAAAGATGGTGTATCTACAATAACCTCTTCCATGTTGGGCTGTATGATGTCCAAGAACATGCAGCCCCTTCCTCAGTCTGACTATCAGCTGACTGCCTTTTTTGTTAGATTGGACAGCAGCTGTGTACTCTAGGATTCAAGGACAATGATACAATTCAGCTGTCCATGGCACCCCCAAAGCATACATTAGAGGGAGATTTGTAGATAATACAACAATTTATAGTACTGTGATACCATTTATAGAGCATTTTGAAGCCTTTGCTTTTAGCAGTCAAATTAAAGACCCAGTCACCCCTTTAGGAAAGAGATCCAATACACCTCTGTACTGCTCATGAGTAGCTGTGCCGAAGTTGTTCATTCCTCAGATGAAGAAAGTACACCAATTGGTGTTTTCAATCAAGCATTTACTAAGGCCAGCTCTAAATCTCAAGGATATAAAAAGTTCAATTTTAAAAGTACAAGCTGGCCTACTAGCTTCCAGTTTACCAATCTACTACTTTTACAGTATATTATTACTGAAGGCCAATAGTTTGTCAAAGTGTGCCAAATTTTACAAATGGTAAGCTGCAGTTTGCCCCCTCCCATACTAAGTACCATAGAGCTCTTGTGTTACCAGGCCATAAACCTAAACATGTAATATTTTATATTTCTGCTCTGTCTGGAAAAAAAAAAAGCATCGTCCATTTTAGCATGATGGAAACCTGCATAAATAAAAAACACATTGCATAGAATATGTAAGTGTGTTACACAACCGGGAAAAATCTGCATGAAACCTGAAGATGCTATACTATAGCCTGTGCACCAAAAGCACATTTAAAAATATTATATACAGCATACTTAAGCAACACTGCACACATGATATTTTCATAGGAAGTTGTAAAGTGGGGATGATGTGAAATTCAACACTTAATCCAGAGGTGTAAGAAAGATGAAACAGGCATGTTTACTTCCTGCTAGAAACTCTGCATGCACAAAGGCCTTTTATAGCAAATCTATCATCCAATTCAGAGGAGTTAGATGCTTAAAATTGGCCATACACAGAGGCTAGCTGGGAAACAAACATTGCTCAAAACTGGCTTTACACGCAAGTTATGCTTTTGTGAAAGACAAAAAAAAAAATGTCATCAGCTGATATATATATATATATATGTGTGTGTGTGTGTGTGTGTGTGTGTATATATATATATATATATATATATATATATATATATATATATATATATATATATATATATATATATAATATCTCTCCAGGGAGCTCTTTCCCCCAATACTGGGGGCGGTATTGTGAGGTTGCACATTTACTGATGTTCTATCAAAAATCAAAGTACCTGGCCAAAAGATTTGTCACAATAGGTTATGCAGAGTACACTCTAAGACCTTGAAAAGATTGTAGTAAAACCGTTCTAAATTTTCTTTTTACTCCACAAAATCCGTGGCCACATAAGCAGATGTGGGATCTTAGTGCTGCTATCAGCAAAAGGGAACCATCGGGGTCTAGCCTGCCTTAGCACACCGCCCTAACAGGATTACTGGTCCCCCACACCCAGAAACAGCATGAGCAAGAGACAGATGGTGGACTTATTGTAGGTTACTGCAACAAGCTTCAAATGGCAAGAAAAAAAAGTGCTGGAGAGGGTGGGACGAGGAGATCGACATCAATGTAATTTTAAAGTAATTTTCAAACTTTATAAATCTTGGTGATCCTGCCGTGAAAGACTTTATTCAGTTTTCAATGTTATAAAGTGATAACTGTCTCCTAATTGTGCCCGTGTTGCCACACTGGGGATTATTTACTAAAGTTGGAGGGTGCAAAATGAATCTTACTTCTGCATAGAAACCAATTAGCTTCTAGCTTCAGATTTGGCAATAAAACCTGGAAGCTGATTTCTGGTTTCTATGCAGAGGTTAGCCTGATTTTGTACTTTCCAGACAGTATATAAACCCCTCTATGTGCTCCTAGTGGAGGTTAGGCGGTCATGCAAGCACACAATGTACAGGCATGGTCCACCGCTGTTACCATTAAAAAAGTTTAATTATTGCCTGCAAATAATGTAAACAAAAGCCTCTAATTCATTATCAGTCCCCTACAGTATACACATAAACATATAGTCAGGGCCATAAATATTGGGATATCGACACAATTATAATCTTTTTGGCTCTATACACCACCACAATGGATTTAAAATGAAACAAACAAGATGTGCTTTAACTGAAAACTTTCAGCTTTAATTTGAGGGGATTTACATCCAAATCAGGTGATCAGTGTAGAAATTAGAACAGTTTGTATATGTGCCTCACTTTTTAAGGGACCAAAATTAATGGGACAATTGGCTGCTCAGCTGATCCATGGCCAGGTGTGTGTTATTCCCTCATTATCCCATTTACAAGGAGCAGATAAAGTGTCCAGAGTTAATTTCAAGTGTGCTATTTGGAATCTGTTGCTGTCAACTCTAAATATGAGATCCAAAAAGCTGTCACTATCGGTGAAGCAAGCCATCATTATGCTTAAAAAAACAAACCCATCAGAGAGATAGCAAAAACATTAGGTGTGGCCAAATCAATTGTTTTTAAAACATCCTTAAAAAGAGAGAACACATGGGTGAGCTCAGCAACACCAAAAGACTCGGAAGACCATGGAAAACAATTGTGGTGGATGACCATAAAATTCTTTCCCTGGTAAAGAAAACACCCTTCACAACAGATGTCCAGATCAAGAACACTCTCCAGGATGGTAGGTTTATGTGTGTCAAAGTCGACAATCAAGAGAAGACTTGACCAGAGTAAATTCAGAGGGTTCACTACAAGATGTAAACCATTGGTGAGCCTCAAAAACAGGAAGGCCAGATTAGAGTTTGCCAAACAACATCTAAAAAAGCTTTCACAGTTCTGGAACATCCTATAGACAGATGAGACCAAGATCAAATTGTACCAGAGTGATGGGAAGAGAAGAGTATGGAGAAGGAAAGGAACTGCTCATGATCCAAAGCATACCACCTCATCAGTGAAGCGTGGTGGTGGTAGTGTCATGGCGTGGGCATGTATGGCTGCCAATATAACGGGTTCTCTTGTATTTATTGATGATGTGACTACTGACAAACAGCAGGATATTATCTGCTCATATTCAGAAAAATGCTTCAGAACCCATTGGACTGAGCTTCACAGTGCAGATGGACAATGACCCGAAGCATACTGCGAAAGCAACCAAAGAGTTTTTTTAAGAGAAAGAAGTGGAATGTTATGCAATGGCCAAGTCAATCACCTGACCTGAATCTGATTGAGCATGCATTTCACTTGCTGAAAACAAAACTGAAGGGAAAATGCCCCAAGAACAAGCAGGAACTGAAGATGGTTGCAGTAGAGGCCTGGCAGAGCATCACTAGGGATGAAACGCAGCGTCTGGTGATGTCTATGCATTCTAGACTTCATGCTGGAATTGACTGCAAAGGATTTGCAACCAAGTATTAAAAAGTGAAAGTTTGATGGATGATTTCTAATCTGTCGCATTTACTTTTGGTCCCTTAAAAAGTGGGAAGCACATATACAAACTGTTGTAATTCCTACACCGTTAACCTGATTTGGATGTAAATACCCTCAAAGTAAAGCTGAAAGTTTGTAGTTAAAGCACATCTTGTTCGCTTCATTTCAAATCCATTGTGGTGGTGTATAGAGCCAAAAAGATTAGATTTGTCAATGTCCCAATATTTATGGAACTGACTGTAAATAACACTATTGTGTGTGTGTGTGTGTGTGTGTGTGTGTATATGTGTAGGTGCGTGTGTATATGTGTATATGTGTAGGTGTATGTATGTATGTATATGTATATATGTGTATATATATATATATATATATATATATATATATATATATATATATATATATATATATATATATATATATATATATATATATTTTTTTTAATTAATTATAAATTAGTTTTGTTTCGTGTCCGAAATTCAATTTGGATTCGAAATACGAATTTTCGTTAACTTTTCGTAACAATTATGAATGTTCGTTATGATTTTATCATTATGAAGGGCTCCCACCATCCCTGTGCTGTGCTGACTTCCTGGGTTTTTAACTTCATCATAACGAATAATCGTAATTTAACGAACATTCTTTTTTTTTTTTTTTCGAATCTCCCATCGACTACCAGTCTCCCAATCCCATATTAAAAAAAGTCATTTTTCCAACCCTCACTCAGCAGCAGAAGAAAACCTCTGGTCAACAAAACACCAGTCACGTTTCCGTTGTAACGGAATTTGCATCCAAAATTCGTAAAATAAATTTAGTACAAAATTCGGAAGCATAGTAATTCATATTTCGGATCCTCCTGAAATTTACGGAAATTCGTACAAATATTCGATTCGTACGAAACTAATCGCACATGTCTAATATACGAGTGTGTGTGTGTGTGTGTGTGTGTGTGTGTAAAATATATCGTGTGTAAGATTAGGGTTATCAGACTCAAACGGTAGGTGCGTTTTCCAGTGAGTACGCCAGTACAAAACTGTATTTTCAAGGGCTTCTATTTAAAAGCATGGAAAAGTTCACAAAGACATCATCAGTACCCACACAGGGGGGGGGGGGGTTCCACCATTACTGTAGCTTGCACACTCAATACTTTAGCCTCTTGGCTTACATTCTTCCCATACGGCTGATTCAGGCCTTTAGCCTAGGCCTTAGGTCTGCTCCTCAGACCCAAAAGAGTTTCCTAGAGGTTAAGCTCTCTCCTAGCTCACTCCTGATTAGTGCCTTGCTGCTCTGTCACCAAGTACGTCTTCCTCCTGCAGACATGCATACTCTGGCTGCCCCCTGCAGCCTCTTATTCTTCTCAGAGGAATGGGAGCCCACTTGACTCTGTCTGTCTGTTAAGTGGAACCCTGAGCCATAGCCAGGTCACAACTAAATAGCCCAGCACACAGCTGTGCAATCAGCATGCCTTTCCCTCCACAATCTGGCGTAAACCAGCAATCTTCCAGGTAGCACAGGGTCCTACTGCCACATATATCCCCCCCCCCCCTTGTTTCAAACAGGAGGGAGGAACACATAAACCCGTCACTATGAATGGGACACCTCTGTGCCAGCCATTAGCTGCGTAGGCCCATTTCTTTTTCCGCTTATGTTTCCACCAGCACTTCCTAAACCGTGGGCTCCCACTAACCTCTCTATACCTTCTGGCCACGGGATCCTCCCTTTCTTCTTTTCTCCCATAGACTTACTCACCCGGGACTGTTGGGGACCCACTTTCCATGAAACCTGTCAGGGACTGACGCAACATAAACCAACATCCGTTTCTCAGGTTCACTAACCCCTGTGTGGTTACACTTGGCAACCAAATCATCTGAGATCAACACCACATGCTTCTGTTTAACCTCAATAGCAATGTTCCACAAGGGGTTATTAAACTCAACTATTATCATTATCAGGACCTCTTGTCACCTTGTTTGCTAGGACAGTGTCTAAGGAGTGACCATCTACAGGCAAGCAGTTACTCCCTATGGGACATCCCCGCAGTTTCACATCGCCCCCTGTTGTCCAACACTCCAATAGCGACTGTCCTACCAAAGCACATTTTTCGCCACATTTTTCCACACCAATCTCTTTAACCATTTCTGTGTCCATTGGTACCCCAACCAATACCTCCTGAGCTGTCCGACAGTGCTCTACAGTGCTTCTCATACACTTTTTCATTACAGTTGCCAACACGGTTCCTTCCTGTCAAAGCGTCTCTGGGTACCTCAAACTGCTCCTCCCTGCGAGTGATAAACTGAATTCCCACTACTGCTGCGTCTTTTCCGGGTCTTTCCTTCACATAAGCTCTAGCGGGTGAGACAGCACACGCGCCATTTACCAACCATTGCTCAGCTGCACCTCAGACCGCACCAGCAGGATTGCACCTAATCGCACCAGCATACTGAGAGACTTCCAATATGTTTATCATTTCTGATTCATTTAGCAGTTCCCCTAAATGCCTTCCGCACATAACTGTCGCTGGAAACACTCTCGCAGTTAACTGTGAGACCACTTTCCACAAAAGTAACCAACATTGCAGTAACCAATTTTTATCAACATTGCTTAACATCGACTGCACCACGTGTCAACCACATCAGATTGTGATAAATCATGCTCCATTACTTGAGCTGTTTTCCCATTGTGTTCCACCTGAGCAGTATCAGAGCTGCCCTGATGCACGATCCAGTACTGTCAGCATTTTTGTATTCTGGATTCTTGGATATGTAAGTGTAGCGACCATAACCCCTAGGGGCGGCCTTGACTTTTCTGGGCTTACCAGTTACCTCCTCGTGGCTTGTCGGCTGTTGTCTAGGGGTTCCCAGGGTTAGTACCCAGTGACTTCAGATGCTGACACATAAAAGTCCTTTTCAAGGTTTTTATTTTGCAGTGGTAACGTCCAACAATAACAGTCTCAGGTGGGAATAGAGGGCATGGGTGATAAAACTCAGGCACTTTGAACTGCTGACCTCCACCGAATGTCTCTAGTCAGCCCAGAGAGTAGCCACTCGCAGCTGGGCACTTCACTGCTGGCTAGCCAGTGATCTAGCAGCCAACATGTGGTTCGGAAAAACTTTGCAAAGTCTCTGCCACAGACTAGGTTGTAACTGAAGATAAGTAGGAACCTTGCTCACAGTACCTGGATCTCGCAGCCTTCTTGGCGGTCCTGTGGGAAGTGTGGATTCTTTAGTGTCCATACAACTCAGCTCCCAGGCTCTTACCGAGCAGCCAGCTTGTTGGCCCTCCAAGTCCTCCCCTGGTCACTTGTAAGAGTTGCCGTGTCCCTCCAATAACGAGAGCACACCGGGATGCCTTTTGAATCCTCCTTCAGTTACTGGGCCTTGAACTAGCCAGTTCCGAGGCTCCGGAACGGACGGATCCCCACCCCAGACCATGAGGGCCTCTGGGGCTGGTCGGGGTGACCATGCTTGCAGGGGACGGCAGACACTCCCTCACGGGGCTGCCCCGGACCAGAACCAGGAATTAAAGCAGCAGCTGAACACGTGACTTCAGCACCTTAAATACCCCTTCCCAGACCACACAGCGGGGAACAAACTGATTGGCTCCGGGAAAGATTGGTACCTAACATGTCCAACCAGGCTTGGTTTTCAGCCTGTCACAGGTGCCTTACTGCACCTATGACCAGGCGTAACTTCAGTACAGCCAAGCCAGACTGATGCCAAAGTTAATCCTGTACAATTTAACCCCCAGAACTCTGTTACAGTTCTGAGAACTAAATTTACACTGATGGCGCACACTTTAATAAAGTGTGACCGCTACGTAAGTTACTTTTTCATTTTCACATTTAGCTTTGCTTAACCACTTGAGCTCCTGAAGGCTTTACCCCCCTTCCTGACCAGGCCATTTTTTGCAATACACCACTGCATTGCTTTAACTGACAATGGCGTGGTCATGAGACGCTGTACCCAAATAAAATCGATGCATTTTTTTCCCACAAATTGAGCTTTCTTTTGGTAGTATTTGATCACCTATGAAGTTTTTATATTTTGCGCTATAAACAAAGGCTAACAATTTTGAAACAAAAAACGATTTTTTACTTTGCGCTATAAAACATATCCGATAAAAACGTAAAAAATCTAATTTCTTCATACATTTAGGACACTATGTATTCTGCTACATGTTTTTGGTTAAAAAAAAATCCCAATAAGCGTATATTGATTGGTTTGAGCAAAAGTTATAGCGTCTTTTTATTGTTTTTACAAGTAATGATGGCTGTCTGCAACATTGCGGCGAACAAATCTGACACTAAGTGACACTTTTAGGGGACCAGTGACACCAATACAGTGACCAATGCTAAAAAAATGCACTGTCACTCTATAAATGACACTGGCAGGAAAGGGGTTAACACCAGGGGCGATCAAAGTGTTAAGTGTGCTCCTAGAGAATGCTTGCTAACTGTGGGGAATGCTGACACTGGAGGAAAACGGAGATCCGTGTCCGTGCTTAGCAGAAACACAAGATCTCCATTTTCCTTTCTGGCAGAACGGCGGTCTGCCATGTTGACATAAGCAGTCTGCCATTCTGCCTCTCCTTGGAATGATCAGTGGGTCCCAGCAGCCATCGCGGCTGCTGTAACCGCTGATTGGCTCCTGTTGTGTCCAATTACATCCGGATCTCGCTCCGGGCACAGAGCAGGATGAAATAATGAAATGATTTACAGGTATGTGAATTTGTGCTAAAGGGCCTCCCTGCAGCAGTACATGCATGGTCCTTAATCGGTTAAATACGGTATCACCACACCAATCTAATTTTAACTTGAAAAGAAAGTATTGTTTAGGTAGTTTTTGCTGCAATGCTTTTTTTTTTGCCCTGTGGAAATGGCAAGCCCCATGAATGTCCAGTGACACAGCAGTTAAATAGTAACTTTTGTGAGCTTATTTTTTCACAGTACCACACGTCATTGTTTTAAATGCTTAATAGAATGTCAAAACAGAGTGCACAACAACACTTTAAAACCACCATCCCATATTCCCTGAACCTCCTCCCATCCATATATCTCCAATTATTCTCACACTATTCAAAATGTATCCTTCCTATAAGAGTTTTGTGGAAACTAGCTATGATCAGGCAGTATACAAGCAATTGAAAAAGGAACAAATGGAAATAGACAAGACAGGCTTTATCTTGCAATAAATAGTGTATTATCTGACAGACATCAGCCTCAAATCTTGTTCAGTGGCTGGACAGTAGGGATGAGCCGAACACCCCCCGGTTCAGTGTCATCCAGAACATGCGAACAGACCGAACGATTGCGCAAACTCTTGAACGCCGTTAAAGTCTATGGGATTCAAACGTGAGAAATCAAGTGTGATTTTTTTTTTTTTAAGGCTAATATGCAAGTTATTGTCCTAAAAAAGGGTTTGGGGACCTGTAATGTATTGAAAGATTTGGCTAAAAAAAAACACATTCCAAAGATATATTAGAAGTGATAGGAATGAGATTAGCATCAAAAGGGTTAATTAACTGAGAACACCTACTAATTGCCTAGAAAGACACATCCAATGAGATCAAATTAATAAATTGTATTGGGCGTGTGCTATTATCAATGAGAACTGCAGTTACCCTAGCGCCATATTTATTGTTTTGCGCTTCAAAGTGCGCCAGTTCACAAGTTTGGTTAATGTCAGAAGCCATTAAATGATACTGAGACAGAAGCACAGTTAAATCACATTTGTTGACTTCCGGTTCCGGCGCCGCATGGATTAGCTGAGTCCCCCTCAGCTCTTGCCAAGCAATCCTTAAATCTGCATTTAAATTCTGCCCCGAGCCTTCTGACCTCCGTTACACACTTCGGGGAACCCCCTGTGATCTGCCACCACAGCCGTACCGTTGACGCCGCCCCTTTCGCGGCCGCGAAATTGCCGCCGGCCGGACCAAAAATCGAGGCCCCGGCTTCGGCCTACACGGCCGGTCCCGCTCCAATACGCGGCCTGTTGAAGCAAACCGCCGCCTCCACCGCCGCCTCCTACGCCGCTTACTGCCTCAGCGGACCCCCCCCAAGCCTCCAGCAGACCGAAATCGCCGCCTGCAGGGCCGCAAGAACCGCCGCCGGCCGGACCAAAAATCGAGGCCACGGCTTCGGCCTACACGGCCGGTCCTGCTCCAATACGCGGCCTGTTCAAGAAAAACGCCGCCTCCCACACCACCTGCTGCCTTAACGAACCCCCCCCAATCCTCCAGCAGCCTGATCTTTGCCTGCTGAGTGCTAGAATCACATCCCTCCTGTCACAAGAGCAGATAGAGGATCTGGTCTCGGCCTTCTCGTTCAACAATTTCCTCAGAGGGGCTGGAAACGCTGTCTCACCTATCCCCCCCAGCTGCCAACAACCCCTTGGGGGACCCTACATTTTTTTTAATGTTTTTTTTTTCTCCATGGACCGCTTTCTGGAAAAGACTGGCCCACGTTCCCTCACACCAGCTCTGATGTCTCAGGCCCAGTCGCATCCTGAGGCCTCAGCCACAGCCTCCCTGACCAACACGGGGGACCAACCAGCAATGGAGGTGAGCACTCTCAACCACACTACACCCCCCTCCTTAATACAATCTCCTCTCCCCCCACATCCTTCAAATTCCTCATCAAGCCTGGGGGACGATAACACCGACCGTATCGCTCAAGCTGTTGCAGCACTCCTATCCCCCATGATAGCCGCCTCAGTGGAAAAAGCCATAGATGCGGGGATGAGGCAAATTAAGGCCCAAATAGGGGAACACTCTACTAGACTACATGAGGTGGAACATCTCCTCTCCAGTTTGGAAGAAGAGGTATATCAGGCGCAAGCTACCGAACAAGCACAAGACAAAACCAATCAATATATACTCCAAAAATTGGATGACCTTGAAAACCGATCCAGAAGGAGTAATCTGAGATTCGTAGGGGTCCCAGAATCTTTGCAGATGTCAGCCATTATGGAATTCTGCGCCAACCGCATTCCAGAGGCGCTAGGACTTCCTGGCCCTTGCATGGTCAAACGGGCCCATCGCATGGGAACCTTTACCCCAGACCGCAAATCTCCTCGCCCAATAATCGCAAAATATCTTAATTACGCTGACAAAACGATCATTCTGCAAAAGTTCAGGCAGTCCAGATCCCTTCTCATCGACGGCATCAAAGTTCTGATCTTCGCAGACTTTTCTTTGGAGGTCTCAAAGAAAAGGAAAGCGTTCCAAAACATCTGTTCGGAGCTTCATCAACAACAGATTAAATTTACGCTAGCCTTTCCCGCAACCTTCCGCCTCAAAGCCCCAAATGGGGACCAGCTCTTTCAAGATCCCCAGGAAGCGGAAGTCTTTCTACGATCAATTCGGGCTGACGCACACTCCGACTCCCAGTCTAGGCCTTCCCCGCACCATCGCTCTCTGGATCAACGAAGCCCGCAAAAGGATTCCCCAAAACGCTTTAGGTCGTCAGGACCTAACCACCGGAATTCCCCACGCTGACGCACAGCCTGAACATCCGCCATGCCTTCAACATGGGACACGTACGCTGCTCAGCCCGTGACCCTTGAGCCTACTTACACGGACTACACAGGTATCCCCACCTAACTGTTCTCCTGCTCTTGCACATGTATGATTTATTTTACTGTATTTATATGCACTCCCATATTGCTGATATACATCACCCCCATTAGCCTCACTGTGTTCACCCTCCTCCCGATCTGGCACTTATGTATTTCCCGCCACAGCGGCTATTGTCACTAAAGTACGAAGGGCAAATACCCACCTTGACGCTGGATTGCCAAGAGAGCTGGTTCACACAGTGATTCCATGTGGAAAAAAGTGAAGATCTTCCAATGTTTTGTATTGGTTTTGTTACCCTCCCCCACCCTCTCTATCCCTCTTTTTTATTCCCTCTTACTACCGGCACCCGTCAAACACCAGATGAACAGCCATCAGTCCTTTCGAAACACCAGACCACCCATGCTGACAAATTACTTCAGTCTCTAAGGCCTCCAGCTGCTGTACACAATACACTGCCCCATACCACACGCAGGCCTACACTCACATGAGAGTTACCTCTTGGAATGTTAAAGGGCTTTGGTCACCCTTTTAAAGACTCAAGATACTCCGGCACCTTAAAAGACTGAAAACAGATATTGCCCTACTCCAGGAAACTCACCTTAATCTCTCCGACTTCCATCGGATGAAAAAGCTGTGGGTAGGCACTGTTCTGGGTTCCAGTTCACTCAAGCGTAGAGCAGGGGTTGTCATCCTCATCCACAAGAACCTCCCTTGTGAGGTGCTGTCCGTTGACACTGATAATCAGGGCCGCTTCATTTCCGCTCATCTGAAACTAGGGACTAGAGAGCTAGTAATTTCCAATGTATATGCCCCGAACAATCCCAGCAAGCAGTTTCTCAGTGAACTGACCACCTGGCTGTTACGTGCCCCGCACCTACCCCATATTGTTGGGGGAGATTTCAACACCACCATGCATCCACTTGAAGACAGATCTTTCTCCAAACGTGCCCGATCATCTCGCACAACCTCCGGAACTTCACACTTCACGTCCACAATGGACTCCCTTCACTTACATGACATCTGGCGGCTTCACCACCCAGCTGACAGGGAATACACTTTCTATTCCAACCCTCATAATATTTTTACTAGAATTGACTACTTATTTTGTACTGACCACCTCATACCGATGATCTCAGGGGCAGATATCCATGATATCGCCATCTCTGACCACGCCCCCATCTCGTTATCGCTAGATACCCCTGACTCAAGGCCCCCTCCCCAGCTCTGGCGCTTTCCCTCATATCTCCAAAACAATTCTGACTTTCAACAATATATGGAGGAAGCCTGGTCCGAATTCTCTGCTGCCAACTCTCCCTACACGGTTAATCCGAACCTCTTCTGGGAGGCCGGTAAAGCCTTTCTCAGGGGACGCATCATTTCATATGCTGCTTCCCTCAAGAGACGTACCTTGGCGAAATACAAGAAGGCAAGTGCTGACCTGCGCTTGGCACAAAGCTCTCTTTGTTTTAAGGACTCTCCGGAGAACAGGGAAAATTGGCAGGTAGCAAAGAGGGCATTCGACACTTGGGCAGACACCCTTGAAAGGACACAGTGCACATTGGGAAGCTTCCTTCCATAAATTTGGAAATAAATCCGGCAAATTGTTAGCGAGACTCTGCAAAGGCCCCTTTCGCCCGTCCCACATCACCTCCTTACGGGATTCTACAGGTAACACTACAACCTCACAACAGGGTATAAATAAATTTATGCTTAAATATTATTCCTCGCTATATGCCACGGATCCCATAGATAAGAATACTGCAAAATCATTCTTGGACAAAATATGCATGCCCGAGGTTTCTCCCTCCCAACTCGAAACTCTCAATGCACCTATCTCCCTGCCCGAATTATCCACCGCCATTAGGAACTTGGCTCCCTCCAAAGCTCCAGGCCCTGAGGGGTTTACAGGGGAATTTTATAAAACACAACAATCTATAACCGAGCCCACTCTCCTCGCAGTCTATAATGGTATATGGTCCGGTGGTCCTTATCTGCCGACCGGGAACCAGGCTATCATAAAATTACTTCCAAAAAAAGGCAAGGACCCCCAAGAGCCAGGCTCATACCGACCCATCTCACTCTTAAATCTTGATGTAAAAATTCTCTCAAAAATAATAGCTTCTAGACTAGCCACCATCATCCCCTCTCTGATCCACCCGGCCCAATCAGGATTTGTGAAAGGGAGAACGGCTACCACAAACATTCGGAAAGTGCTGCTGGCTCTCGAACATGCCAAATGAAACCCAGGGGGGGATCATGCCATCATCACCCTGGACGCGGAGAAGGCCTTTGATAATGTCAGCTTCGATTGGCTATCGATGGTCCTGGCAAAAATGGGCTTTACGGGTCCCTTTAAGCACCTCGTACATGCCATGTACGCCTCTCCGGTGGCCAGGTTGGTGGTGGCTGGTCTCCTCTCGGATGAATTCCGTCTCTATAAAGGCAGGAGACAGGGCTGCCCACTATCCCCCCTCCTCTTCAACATTGCTCTGGAACCCCTCTCACGATATCTCTCCCAGCGGGCTCCTCTGCACGGCATCAAAATTGGGACTCAAGAACTCCGTACTTCCCTTTTTGCGGACGACATATTAATTTTCTCAACCAGCCCATCCTCCGACATGCCCATCATCAAAACAATCTTTGATGAATTTAGGATCTGTTCGGGTCTCCGCATGAATTACGGCAAGAGCGAAATTTTCCCTATAGGCACATCATCTATTCCTCCATGGGCCCATCACTCACCCTTCACGGTAGCCCAATCCTTCATTACGTATCTAGGTGTTAAGATAGGGAAAACACCCTCTTCTATCACCTCAACTATCCCCCTTTGATAAAAAAAATAACTCATGAATTGGGTAACTGGATGGATCTGCCTCTTTCGCTTCTGGGAAGATGTCACCTTCTAAAAATGGTCAGTTTTGCTTGATTACTATACCCACTCCAAACGATACCATTGCTTCTGAAACACAAAGATACCTTAACTCTTAACAAAGCCATTTCTAAATTTTTATGGCAAAACAAAAGACCACATATAGCCTTTGCGAAACTGTGTCTTCCCAGACGCGAAGGGGGCATTAGTCTTCCAAATATCAGAGCATATAATCTTTCTTGCTTATTGAGGGTAGGTTTAGATTGGATTTCGCAACTCTCTCGCTACTCCAATTATTCTATGGAATCCTCCATGGCACATCCCTACTCATTGGCAGCCCTTCTTCACTTCAGATGGAAAATTACTCCTATACCCTTACAACACAACCTTCTCCTCAGAGACACAGCCATAGCATGGAGGGAAGTGAGAAAAGCATTAAAGTTATCGCATTTTATATCCAAACATCTCCCGATTCAAGGAAATCCTAGCTTCCCACCGGGATTGGAATACAAAACCTTCTCTCTCTGGCAACAAAAAGGCCTTTCAAAATTCTCCGACTTATGCAACTCGGAAACGGGTCGCCCTCTTCTCTTCTCTGACATCGCAGAAACATTCTCCCTCCCCCAATTTCATGCCTTCTATTATATGCAATGTGTCAGCTATATGAGAAACTCATGCAAAGATGAAAACCAGAGGTTTCGGTCATCCTTCACAGATAAGTTGCTACAAGGGGAGTCATATAAAATCTCGGATATATACCAAACTCTCTTACCAAAAATCATCCCCTCGATTGTCACCTCATCTGTGGCAAACTGGGGGAAAGACTTTACTGACCCAGACTTAGTGAATAAGATCCTTCAAGGTTATAACAAGTCGCACCAGTTGATCCCCAACGAGGTCTGGAGAGAAACAAGTCTCAAGATTATGCACCGGGCCCACATACCCTTCCTGTCAGATAATAATGTCCAAGGTGCAGCCAGCTGCCCCAAATGTCATCAGCCAAAACCATCCCTCTCTCACCGATTCTGGGCTTGTTCCTCTATCTCCACCTTTTGGGAACACGTTATCTCCTTCATTTTTGAAATAACACTACTTAAACTGCTTAAAGACCCCTTACTTCTCATTTTTGGATACTGGGATGATCAACTACTACCATGGTCTTCATCTACCCGCCCCCTCTATAAAGACTGGACATTGACCTGTCTCTTACTAGCCAGAAGACTTATCTTGAAAAGCTGGACTTCATCGCATATCCCACGTATCTCACAACTCAAACGGGAGCTCCTACACTTGCTTCATAAGGATAAACTTAATACCGACTTCAAACATGGAAAATCCCATACCCGTTTCTATTCCAGATGGTGGGCTTTCATGCCAGCGACCCTGACTCAAACAGAATTAGTCTTTTGAAAGCTTCTCTTTCTCCTACTATGGGACTCTCACTACGCTTACCCCTGAAGACTATGACATCTCCAGCTGTGAACACACAAGCACGAATCTGGTGGCCCCATCTCCCATCCAGCCTGTTCACTCTGTTGTATCTCCGGCTACTCCAACAACCTCTACCCCATATGTGGCCACACAACCCACATTGACCCATTAACTCTAGATGGTATTTCTATATCTATGATTTTATATGTATGGTTTTATTTTCATTGGTGCACAATGTACTGGTGTTTGATCCCCCTCCTTTTTTTATCATCCTCTTTTCTTCTCCCACTCCCTCTTTTCTCTCTCTCTCCCCTCCCCTCTTTTCTTTCCTTCCCTGTCCCCATGGCTACCGTTGTAGTCTGTTTTTCTAGGGACCCTGCGTGTTGATCCATCCAGTTACCTCGTTATGGTACAGGTATCTGTGACACATGTTTTACCCTACACTCGTTATTCGTTATGTACCCATGTATGTAAGAGCCTAGACAACGGCTTTTGTTTTCTATATCATTTCCCTTTTGAGAAATTGTATACTTTCTCGGCTTTGTAACTTGCAATGTTTTCAATAAAATCTATTGAAAAAAAAAAAAAAAATCACATTTGTTGAATAATAAAAGTAAAAAGAACAAACGTAGTCAAAGTTCAGTAGCCGGAATGGATTGTCAGCCAAGCCAGAAGTCAGGGATCAAAGTAGTGGAAGAGCAAGCAGGATCCGGAGCCAGTAGGGATGTCGGCAAAGCCAGTCTTTAAACAGGAATGCAGGAGAAGTTTTTTGTGATGTTGACCAAGGCGAAGGCAGAGCTCCTCTGGACTGGACGGCTTAGGTAGGCAGGACTGACAAGCAGGATATCAACAGCTGAGTAACTGTGGAGAGAGATGGGAGCTGGCAATTAGCCAACAGGTGAGCGGCAGCTCAGAGAAGGAAGGGCTGAGCCCAGCCCTGACAGTTTGGCCGGGTTCACACTGGTACGACAAATGCTTCGACATTGGGAGCTCATGTCGCATAATGTGTGAAAATCAATGTTTCCCTATGGGAGCCATCTTAACTGGTCCGTCCGACTTTGAAAATTCTCCCTGTACTACTTTGGTCTGACTTTGATCCTACTTCAGCCCATTGACTATCACTGAAGTAGGATCAAAGTCAGATCCTTGTCCTAACCATCCGACTTTGGCATCCGACATTGTGTTATTTCCTGCCCCCTGCTGTAGCCGCTCTCATTGTGTTATGATTGGTCAAAGTTGTAGTATCCTGTTCATGGAAGTCGGATGGATGTAGGACTAATGTAGGACTGATGTCGCAGAGCAAAGTAGGATCAAAGTTGTACTACTGTTGTGTAGTATAGTGTAAACCCAGCCTCAATGACTTTTCCAGCGCACCAATTAAGGTATGAACTGGCGCAATGCATTCTTCTTAGTAAATCAGCCTCCAAGTCTTTAATCTGGTGTCTTGATCACCATTTTAACACGTTTTTATAAATGATGACCTGTTTTTTTTTTTTGGATGAATCAAGGTCAAAATCTTAAGATGAATCCCATCGTTTCATATTTTTAGTTTTCTATTGTGTGTGTGTGTGTGTGTGTGTGTGTGTGTGTGTGTGTGTGTGTGTATATGTGTGTGTATATGTGTATGTATGTAAAAAGGCACATTATGCAGTTATGACACAATTTACATTACTGGGCTTATTGAATGAAACACTGCAAAGAGCTGTGATATTACGCAACGAGGCATAGCCTTCACCAATGAAAACGACTTGACTAGTGAGATCAGTGAAATATGAATTCTCATTGACTGCGATGAGTTATTGCAGTTTGCGCTTTGCTTTTTGACTTGCTAAATATGCCAGCGTGTCCTTTTCTAACAGTGTTTTATGATCAATGTTGCTTTTTCTGTTGACCTGTTTTAAACTTTATAAACAGGTGTCAAAAAGATGGCCTAATGTAGTAAAAATATTTGATAATATGCCTAAAATGTAATATTCCGTTACAAAGAGAGCTTTCAACATGCTTGATATATTCTGTTAAACTGCTTTATTACCAGTCAGTGAGTGAATCTAGGGGGGAAAAAAAATACCCTGTTTAAGCACAATAGCACCAAAAAGCATATGCAGAAAAAAAAAAACACACATACAAATGCTTTCTAAACAGAATAGAGAAATGCCTATTGAAAACAAGAGCTTGTAATTACATAACGGCATCAAATTGAAACTTTTAGATTTCAGATTGATTTTTCTGATATATGCACAAATAACACCCTTCAGCAATCACTCATTTCTACACTATAATTTAAAAAACAGTAATTGGAAAGTAATTGGACATGAGCTACCTTTTTTTGTAAATGAAAATGACTAATAGTACATGTTTCAGCTTTGCATTTTAGAAGTTTGATAAAAAAAAAATGTCATTCCATATAGTAATGGAGTGCATGCAATGTGCTTGTAGGTTTTTATTTTTTAAGTTCAGATTGTGGATTGAAGCTAAGTTTTACAATAAATAACGTATATTATAAGGTTCATTGTTCTTAATTTTTATAATACCAATTATTACCAAAAAGGGGATTAACAGAAAAATTTGAAGACAGACTTTGCCTTGTGCAGGGAATATTGATTAGAAGGAAGACAACGGAGAAATAATACATTATTTTCACAGAGAGCCTAACATGGCAAGACTGGTATCAAATGCTATCATATATGTGGAGAAAATATTATTTTCTTCAGTAACCTACCATGTCACTGCAGAATTCATAAATCATGGCTGTACATTTGTTTTCTGTAACCCACATATACTTCAATAAACTTTTTTTCTGAGCGTATTGGAATATTTCTGAGCAGTGGAGTTGGAATAGGTGTTAATAAATGCATTGATAGCAAGGACCAATGATACGCCTGGGCTAAGAATGGCATGCTTTCTTCAAAATCGGACTTAAGCCGCGTAAACACGAAGGGACTATCCCGCGGGATTGTCCGCTGGACTCAAGTTCACCGGACAATCCCCTTGTGTGTGGGCACCGGCGGACTTTTTGGCGCCAAAAGTCCGGCGGACTAGGTTTTAAGTTTTGTTTTAAAATTGTCCGCTGGACTTGGCAGTCCGGCGGACAATCCCGCCGTTAGTAGGCTAGTCCGCCGGACTTTTGAAATGAACGGACTTGCCGCTCATTGGAAAGTCTGTTCATTCCCGCTGACTTTTTCCAGCGGATTGTCCGCCAGAGAAGTCTGGGCGTGTGTGGGCAAGTCGCGCGCTCGGAAGTCCGGGCGTGTGGGGAAGTCCCGCCGGACTAGGTCCGGCGGACAAAGTCTGAACGTGTGTATGCGGCATTACTTGCGCTTCTTTTGCTTTGTTCTTTATTAGAAGTGAATTTATTTCCCTACGCGTTGTATATTTGTGTTTATATACAGTATGTGGGTTATAATTAATTGTAAACTTTTAAAAATATTGCCTGCGTCACGATGTATCTTTTTTAAAAATGTGATCTTATGGAGCAAAGTTTTTTTGTTTCTCTATTGTTTTTCAGGAACAGGACAAAACTAAAATCCAGTATCAATTTGGTACAACTTCAAATTTACACTTCCGCCACTTAACCAATGGGAGGCATGTTACTATGGGCGCTTGATATATGGTGGATATATAGACACTTTCATGTTACCCGCCTGGTGCACTCCTCAAGATTTACTCTGCAGAGTTGTGGCCCCCACACCTTTTGGGAATTGAGGTAGGGTGCCTGGATATAACATTTAAATGGATGGCTCTTTGTATAAGGGTCACCCTCCCTGGCCCTTGGTTTACCCCTGTTTTTAGTTGTATTGACTGTCTGGCAACCAGCACTCCCCAGTGAGTCCATAAGTGTTGTAGCTTCTTTGGACCCCTATATCCACCCCCCTAAGACCTCTTCTTGCACAGTTAATTATCTGCCTGAGGAAGAATTGAAATACTAAATAACTGTCTTATCTTGAAAAAGCAGCACTTGCTGTGAAGCTGCAGAATGGTGACCCAAGAATACAATGTCCTTTTTACACACCGCCGGATAAAAATATTATAACCAATTTTTTTTTTTTTTAGTTAGCTGGTGCATAATCCCAGGGGTTCAGGGTGGTGGTTTATGTACTTTTTTTAGGTGTTTTAAATTTGTGTTGATATATGCGGTTTTAAAAGTTGTATTAAAATGTTACTAAACCCAGGACCCTGCATTCACTGTATCTGGTCACCCACAGTACACAAAACATGGAGATGCAATTATTTTAGTAAATATAAACTGATAAATACATTTTTTCTCATCAGCAGTTAAAGCTGTCTTGTGACTTCTATCAGTGTCTGGTTAAGGCTTGTAGGAGTTTTCATTCTCCCATGATTGTCCTATGAGGCTGCAGGACCACTGACCCTATGTCTGTACAGTGCTGATTGGCCCTTTGCTGATCACATGCACTCTCCCAAGAACAATACACACCAAACTGAGCATGTGCAGCTTGTCCCCAAGGCTCTGTTCTATCAGCAGGATTGGTGACAGTGGAAGAAGGGGAGGAACAGAAGAAGCAAACAGTTTTTTTTACAAAATGCAGAGGATTAACTCCTTAGGTTCCACAATGAGTATAACAAGCATGTTTTACTGCATATACAGGCTGATTTTACTCTTGTGGGTTTATTAATACTCTAAATTGTATACTTTTATAAATGTGTGCCTCATGGTGTACCTTTTTTAAAAGTCTGATCTTATGGAGCCACATTTTGTTTCTCTATTCTTTTTTTGCTATATTTAAAGGATGTAGTAGTCTAAGCTGGTGCAGAGTAAAGGTACTGCTCTGAAAAAGACTAAATTTAAAGAGGAGTATCCCTAAAAAAAAAAAAAAAAAAAAAAAATAAGTCAGCAGCTACAAATACTGCAGCTGCTTACTTTTAATAATCGGAGACTTACCTGTTCCAGGGTCCAGCGATGCGGGGGGTCAAAGCTCCGCTCGTCCCCGATCCACTCGGCAGCACCGGCATTGCAACTGTGGGCACCCGGCTGTGGCTTCACAGCCGGGCACCCACTGCGCATGCGCGAGCAGTGCCGCGCTCTGTGATTGGCCCTGCAGTCATCTGGGAAAATCTCTTATTTACTTATGTATGGTACTACTCACCCAACTTCTCTTAGGAGCACTCCCCTCCTTCACTTATAAACAGTAAAGCCGGCCATACACAGTTTGAATATCTTGGTGGCAGCAAATAAATTTGCAGGGCAAGCAGGAGAAGCCACCCCCACCAGGAGAAGGCAGTGATTATCGCTAGTGGCTATAGCAGCGGCTAGCAATAAACGCAAAAGAATCCGACAGGCTGGTTGTACCCAAGTTGATCGATCAGACAATTTGGTACATTCAGTCTGCTCATTAATGGTTTGAAACGTGTATGGCTGGCCTAAGTAAGGCAAGCTCCTAAACGAAGATGCAGAAAACAATTAGAAACTGACAGAGGTTCTAAACTTTTTCTGCTTTACTAAATTGTGTTCCCACTGGGTCGAGTCTCATCTGTCTCTGTCCTGGTGTCAACACAATACATTTGACAAAAGGTTCTTACTCATCTCTACTCTCTACAAAACAAAACACAGTTTGGCTAGAGTTGGACTTTAAAGCACATCTCTTCAACAAAAAAATAAGTGAAGTTGAAAAACGGGTTATATTATAATTTTCTACAAGTGTCTCTAACAGAAATTCCAAAAACAGCCTGAAAGATACCCAGAGTGCAGTATTCGAGGCAATTTAAGTGTATTTTAACGACTTCCTATTTCCCACAACCTCCCTGCACAGCTCACATACTAGTAATGCAAAGACAAAGATAGTTAATCACAGCCCCTTCACCTTATATAGGTCAAAATATCACAACATATTTCAAAATGCACCAAACCATACCACTTCCTCAAGAAGAATGGATGCCTAGGATTTTACCATATGCCCTGTCTACTACTACTGTAGGAAACGGGGAAATGCCATTGTCTATCATTCCTACTAGTGGTAGTTTTCAGCAAACATGCTTCAGCTTGCAGAGAAAAATGAGTCATCTCACTAGAATTTACTAGTAGAAGAGAAGCATTGGTAGTATTTAGGGTTTTTAGTGTATGCCCTAATAGTTGTGCCAACCTAGATATGGCTGTTGTCACCACCTAATATCATTTCAGTATTCCCTTTGGCAACAGAACATCATGTGACAAATTAACTCCTTTAGGCCCCTTTCACACTGGTACAACAGTCTAATGACTGTGTATCTGACTTTGCCTGGCGACTTTAACAGTGGCAGCCCATGCATTGTGGGTGCACGGGTGCCGCCTCCCTATCCATGTGCCCGGCCCATTTCAGGACACCGGATGCACTGACTCCTATGGCAGGGGCAGGAGGGGGTGTATTTTTTTTTTTTTGAAGCACCTGATTAGAGCCAGAGGCTCGAATAGGTTTCAAAAAAGGGTGGGCTTGTGGTGCAGAGAGTGCGCCCTAATCCCACCCAATTGTGTGACCATAGCGAATGAATAGTCGCTATTTTCACACCACATTGCCTCCCCGCTAATCTGGAGGCAGGTCAGTGAGACCTTTTTCCTGATTGGCCAAAACGCCAAGCATCCCTATTGGATACCCAGCGCTTTTGCAGAAGTGGGACAGAGCTGAGGAAGCGGACTGGAGAGGAAACTCTGGAGAAGAGGACATGCGTGACCCGGTAAGCACCGGACCTTCAGCACGGGAATCCATTCTCGATCCATTCGCAGGAGGGGATGGGTTGTGCTGTGAGTGGCATGTCCTGTGATCCATCTGCAGGGGGGTGGGTGCTGTGAGCCCCGCGATACATTGGGGCGGGGGTGTTTGTGCTGTAAGCCGGGTGTCCCGCATTCCATCCGCGGGGGGGGGGAACTGTGAGCAGGGTGTCCTGCGATCCATCCGTGGGGGTGGGTGCTGTGAGGGGGGTGTCCTGCGATCCATCCATAGGGGGTTGTGCTGTGAGGGGGTGTCCCGCGATCCATTCATGGGGGGTTGTGCTGTGAGCGGGGTGTCCCGCAATCCATCCGTCAGGCGGGGGGTACTGTGAGCGTAGTGTCGGGGGTATTGTCATGCTGTCAGTGTCTGTGGTGCTGATCTATATCAGTGACTGCTGGTGCTCAACATTTTTGGGGGGGCGCAAACAAACTGAAAAATTCTTAAAAAAACATGAAATGCAGCCACTGTGCCCATCAAATGCAGCCACTGTGCTGTGCTGTGCTGTGTGGTGTAGTGGAGGTGTGCTGTGCGGTGTAGTGGAGGTGTTCTGTACAGGTTAAAACATGAAGGCTTAGTAATGACTTATTGTGGACAATCAAAAAAGCTCTTCTTTTTGACATGTTACAGAGAACCATCAATTATGCATCTATTTATTCAGCAATGGACACCCCTGCAGTCAGAGCAGTCATCTTTATTTGATTATGTCCTGTATATTTCACTGGCAATGACTGAGTGAAGTCAGTATGTGACCAGAGTCCACACACTGCTGGCTGAAGACACACTGCAGAGAGAAAATCACTCCTGGAACGTTCCTCTGAATCATACAGTAGTGACATCACCTTCTATCAGGAGCAACGGCACTCCTGTGTAGTATGACCTCTCCTCAGAGGCCAGCCAAGCTGCATCTATAGTCCATGTGATGTGATCTGTCACTAACTCCCAGCTTTTATGCTTGTATGGAAAGTCTGCCTTATATCCAAACATGTCTAATGTGATCTCTCAGGAAGGAAACTTACCTTACACAGGCAGTGCGTCCCACGGAGCTGCCGACTCGCTTCCGGTTTCCATCTGGTCTCTGGAACAGGGAAGCCGGAAGTAACTTAAACAACAAAGCATCCAGGCGGATGCAGCTCAGCGCGATGGATCGCGCCACAAGGCGGGTTAAAAGCCCGCAAATGAAGCGCAGCGTCTGCAATCTTGTGATTGCATAGACGTGGCATGCCCTGACACAGTGCACTTTTTTTTTGGATTTTTTTTTTTGTGACTGCTTGGAGGGGCACGGCGCCCGTGCGCCCCCTATGGACGCACCACCACTGATCTATATACTGTATCTGTAATGTTGAGCTGTATACTCTGTTCTGTGATTCTGGGGCTGTATACACCTAACACTATGGGTGAAAGCAAGTGGAATAAAGGGGGACAGTGTGGGTGGATTCTATAAAGGGTGGGGCTTATGGGAAGTGGGAGGGGTCAAAAAGGAAGGGCAGGGTCTGGCGCCCGCCCATCCTAAAACTTCTCCAGCCGCCACTGGAGCAGAGTGTCCTGCGATCCATCCGGGGGGGTTGTGCTGTGAGCGGAGCATCCCGCGATCCATTCGTCAAGCAGGGGGGTACTGTGAGCATAGTGTCTGGGGAGGGGGGGGGGGTATTGTCATGCTGTCAGTGGTGTTGCTCTGTATACCGTATCTGTGGTGCTGAGCTGTATAGTCTGTTCTGTGATTCTGGGGCTGTATACTCCTAACACTATGGGTGGAAGCAAGGGGAATACAGGGGACAGAGTGGAGGGTTTCTATAAGAGGTGGGGCTTATATAAAGTGGAAGGGATCAAAAATGAAGGGCAGGGTCTGGTGCCCCATCCTAAATCTTCACCAGCTGCCACTGGACTTTAAGTCCGACATGCGCCTGACTTCAATGAACAGGGATCCAACTTTGATCCCTGACAATACCAGGCACTGTCTGGTATGAATCTATAGGGGGAACTCTACGCACAATGTAAAAAAAAAAAATGCATGGGTTTCCCCTCAAAGAGCATACCAGGCCCTTCGGTCTAGTATGGATTTTAAGGGGAACCCACACGCCTAAAAAATGGCATGGGGTTCCCCTCCAAAATCCATGCCAGACCCCTATCCGAGCACACAGCCTGGCAGGTCAGGAAAGGCGGTGGGGACAAGCGAGCGCCCCCCCCCCCCCCTCCTGAACCGTACCAGGCTAACTGCCCTCAACATGGCAAGTGGATGCTTTGGGGAGGGGGGGCTCTGCTCCCTGCCACCCCAAAGCTCCTTGTCCCCATGTTGATGAGGACAAGGGCCTCTTCCCGACAACCCTGGCCGTTGGTTGTAGGGGTCTGCGGGTGGGAAGCTTATCGGAATCTGGAAGCCCCCTTTAACAAGGGGGCTCTTAGATCCCGGCCCCCCACCCTATGTGAATGCGTATCGGGAACATTGTACCCCCTACCCATTCACCCAAAAAAAAAAAAAAGAGCAAGAACACAACGGAGAAGACCTGACAGAGGCAGAAGACAGCGGACAGAGGGAGAAGAACCGGAGAGGGCTAGAAGACATCATGCATGGGGGTTCCCCCTAAAATCCATGCCAGACCAAAGGGCCTGTATTCTCTTGGAGGGGAACCCATGCTGTTATTATTTTTTAATTTGGCATGGAGTTCCCCTTCAAGATCATCAGAGCACAATTCGCATGCCAAAGTCGGATCAGTTAAGACGGGCGATCCGACTTTGATATGACTTCAGTGATATTCAATGGGCTAAAGTAGGATCAAAATTGGACCAAAGTAGTGCAGAGACTACTTTGAAGTCGTGCTAAAATGAATGGTTGTCATTGGAAATCATGGGGAATGACTTGTCATGTGACTTTGCAGTCCCAAGTCCTAGGACAAGTCGTACAAGTGTGAAAGGGGCCTTAGTCTGATGAGGCAGTTTGAAATGCCTGTTTAACAACATAGCAAGGGCATACTTTAAAGTTAAAAGAGAACGCAAATAGACCTGAGTACAATGACTTCAAGGTCAGGATTTGGAATGGCATGACTATCTCTGAATGCATCTACTCATTTTTTAACCATCAGACATTGACTTTGTTTTAGAGAGCTTTGCATTACTATTCAGCTTTAAAAATTAGTTTTTGTTTTTTTTCAAAGCAGATCCATTCCCATGCACTTCTCATTTTCAGAGTTCTTCCTTTGAAGATAAATAGTAACCCTAGTTTTAAATGAGAATAATGAAAAGTTCCGCACTGAATCAAATGGCAGTAGAACAATCTGTGTTCTTTTTTTCCTAGGCGCAGAAACCTGCATGTCATGATTTCACTTATCCAATAATGTGATGGAGGTCTCAGCCCCTGCTGATTTTTTAATGTTTCCATAGCAACAACATACTTTATGTTGAATTTTGACATTTCTATAATTTTGTTCTCTGGAAGTTTCAAGAAAAGTGCACATCAGGCTTAAAAATGAAGGATGTGTTTTTATTAACTGCTTGCCGACCAGCACAGGACTACGTCGGAACAATGGCACGGCTGGGCAAATGGGCATTCCTGTACAACCCCTGCCGCATGCTCCGTGAGCGTGCCCGTGGGTCCTACGGACTCTGTCCGCCGGGGGCTCGCGATCGTGACACGGAGCCACAGAATGGGGAGATGCCTATGTAAACAAGGCATTTCCCTGTTCTGCCTAGCAACATGGCAGGGATCTACTGCTCCCTGTCATCGGGAGCAGTGATCTCTGTCATGTTGTAGTGAGCCTACCCCCCCCACAGTTAGAATCTCTCCCTAGGAGTCTAGGACACACTTAACTGCTTGATGGCCCCCTAGTGTTTAACCCCTTCCCTGCCAGTGTCATTTACACAGTAATCCGTGCATTTTTATAGCACTTAAAGCTGTGTAAATGTCACTGGTCCCAAAATGGTGTCAAAAGTGTCTGATGTGTCCGCCACAATGTCGCAGTCATGAGAAAAATCGCAGATCGCCGCCATTACTAAAAAAAAATATTATAATAAAAATGCCATAAATCTATCCCCTATTTTGTAGACGCTATAACTTTTGCGCAAACCAATCAATATACGCTTATTGTGATTTTTTTTTTTTTTTACCAAAAATATGTAGAAGAATACATTATCTGCCTAAACTTAGAAAGAAATTGTTTTTTTTATATATTTTTGGGGGGATATTTATTATAGCAAAAAGTTTAAAAATTATTGTTTTTTTTTTCTTTTCTAAATTGTCGCCCTTTTTTTGTTTATAGCGCAAAAAATAAAAACCGCAGAGGTAATCAAATACCACCAAAAGACAGCTCTATTTGTGGGAAGAAAAAAGGACATCAATTTTGTTTGGGTGCAACGTTGCGTGACTGCACAATTGTCAGTTAGAGACGTAGTGCTGTATCGCAAAAAGTGCTCTGGTAAGGAAGGGGGTAAATTCTTCCGGGGCTGAAGTGGTTAAATTAAATACAATAATTTTGATCCTTTCAGCTGTACATTTAGTATGGGCTAGATTGCAAGCTTGTATGGCTTTTTAAAATGGTTGTGAAACCTGCAGTTTACAAACATGCAAGGGATGGTTCTGGCATACACTCTGAAGATATGTTTCCCTAAAAAAAAAAAAAAGCTACTGACATTTATTTCAGCAACTCATTGCAGGGCTGAGCTGTGGGCATATAGAAGCACTTCAGTCAAGCTTCTAGATGGATGGGGACAGTTCCCCCCCCAATCACGGGCATCTTCCCCCGGCTCTCCTCCACGGGCATCACGAGCAGCTTCTCCTTCCCCCTGCTCGACGGCTTCCATCTCCTCCCGGCAGAGAGTCAATTCATTGTGAGAATAGGGAATATAAATTCACTATTCTCACCCACCTGGGTGGGCTCAGGCTCCAAGCACATTCTCAACGAGCCCACCCTATTTTGAAGCCTATTAAAGTCTCTGGCTCTAATCGGTGCTACAAAAAACACCCAGTCTGCATGGAATTCATGCGCCAGACGCATGAATATGGAGGTGGCAGCTGTGCGCCCTTAACTGCTTCAGATCCGTGCTATAGCCAAATGATGGCTACAGCACGGACCTAGTTTGCTAGTTTGCCAGGAGGGCGTCAATGGATGTCTTCCCGTGCTCGAGCAGGCCTGCACGCCCCCTGCAGGGCACACGTGGCACACTCTGATCAGCCGAGTCTGAGTCTTGGCTGATCACAGATCGAAGTAAGGGGTCGATCCCGACTCCTTACCACCTGATCAGCTGTCAGCCAATGACAGCTGATCATGTGATGTAAACAGAGCCGATAATCGGCTATTTTTTCTCTGCACGCTAATAGCGCGAGGAGAAAAAATAAAGCCGATCGGCGGCTGTCAGAGGGACATTGGTCTCGATCAAGGAGAGCAGCCTCTGCCTCACCTGTGCCACTTGTCAGTGCCACCTACCAGTGCCCACCAGCACCGCCTACCAGTGCCACCTATTAGTGCCCACAGTGCCAGCTATCAATATCACCAATCAGTGCCTCATCAACAGTGCTGCCCATCAGTGCCACCTATCGGTGCCCATCAAGGCCGCCTCATCAGTGCCATCTTATCATTGGCCATCAGTGCAGCCTCATCAGCGCATATCAATAAAGGACAAAAATTACCTGTTTGCAAAATGTTATAACAAACTATGAAACATGTTAAACACCAAAAGAAAGCTCTATTTGTGTGAAAATTATAAAAATTTCATTTGGGTACAGTGTAGCATGACCACGCAATTGTCATTCAAAGTGTGACAGCAATAAAAGCTGAAAATTGGCCTGGGCACCTGCGGATCAGTTTGAAAGAAGCCCAGTAACCCCTACAGAACAGATATACCCATATACACTGTGATTTTCGTAATAAACTTACCTTTTAACAGTCTTCCATTCAGGTATCTCTGGCTGTTGCTGTCCCAGGTGGAGTGTATTTGGTATCGCTCCACCTGTGACAGGAGTTGGAGCTATACAGGAAGCATCAACTTATGCGGCGCTGCTCCGCAGCCGCTTGCTTTTTTGGCTTCATTCACAACACTGATGCTCTGGCATGGCGGGTCGGCAACCCGCAATCTGGGTTTGCCAACCCACCATCCCAGAGCAGGAGGTTGCAGGCCACATCAGAGTGCTTTGCAGGCAACATGTGGCCCCTGGGCCATTTGGTTGGGCACCCGTGAACTAAAGTATTCAAATATTTTAAACAAGCAATAAAATCACTATAAAACCAACTCTTGTTGATATTTGTATCTAAGCATTGTGGAGAAGTAAATTTTCCAATTTCACAGCAGACACTGAAATCTTACCTTTTTTTTCCCTATGGGGTCAATTTTGGCAGACACCAGCATGTGTTTGTAAAACTGTTAGAAATTGACTGAAACCAGGGACAGTTTGTTTTGAAACTGCTCATTTGGAATATGGGAATTGTTCAATGTCCATTGTGGCCATATGCACATTAAAGATAAGTAAATTATTTTATAAAGTTTTCTAAAAGTTTCCCTGCCCTTTTGGCCCTAGGGAGCTGATGTAAACCACCAGGGCTTTTTTTTCTTGGAGAATAGGTGCAGGAACTCACCCTCCCCAGCTAACTCCCCGCCCCAACCATGCTCCCAACCCCACCACTAGCCACATCTATCTTAGAGGAGAGAAGTACAGTGGCACCAAATCATGGTAAAAAGTATAGGCTCAGAACTGTGTATCGCACAAGGCCCATGATTCAGTGTAACACACAAATTACAGGACTATATGCATAGCACACAAGGTTCAGGAGTGTGTACTGTGCAGTGGTGAGAAGTGTGTATAATACAGGGTGCAGAAAAAAAATCAGCAAAAGGGACAGTATTTACATTCAATGCAAAAGCGTCCCTTGTGCTCAGGAATATGCATCAATCAGCCCTGTGTACAGAGTGCAGGGGTTAGGGATATGTAGTAAAGTGTATGTACTGTAATATGCAGTCCAGCATACAGAATGCAGGGCTCAGTTGTATGTAATGCAAAACCCATTGTACAGAGTGCAGCATTCAGGAGTAACATCCAAAGTCCTTGTAACTAGGGTTGAACGAACCCGAACTGTAAAGTTCGGGTCCGTACCGGACTTTTGGGTGTTCGGGTCCCGGACCCAAACAATTGACTGTATGTTCGGGTTCGGGTCCGGTGTTCGGCGATGTAATGGTGCTTTTTAAAATGTCTTTTAAAAGCACTCGCGGCTATATTAATTGTCGGCTCCCGTCCCCCTTAATACAGAGAACAGTCATTTATTTTTAAAAAGTTAGTCATAAAAAGTGTTTGGGGACCTGGGTCCTGCCCCAGGGGACATGTATCAATGCAAAAAAAACTTTTAAAAACGGATGTTTTTTCGGGAGCAGTGATTTTAATAATGCTTAAAGTGAAACAATAAAAGTGTAATATTCCTTTAAATTTCGTACCTGGGGGGTGTCTATAGTATGCATGTGAAGGGGCGCATGTTTCCAGTGCTTAGAACGGTCTCTGCAAAAAGTGTCATTTTTGCCGGAAAAAAAGCTTTTTAAAATCACTCGCGGCTATATGAATTGTCGGTTCCCGTAACACAGAAAACAGTCATTCATTGAAAGCCATTCATAAAAAAAAAAAGTCATTGATAAAAAATAAAAAAAACAACAAAAAAAAAGCGTGGGGGTCCCCCCAAATTCAATAACCAGGCCCTTCAGGTCTGGGATGGATATTAAGGGGGACCCCAGCCAAAAAAAAATGGTGTAGGGTCCCCCTCAAAATCCATACCAGACCCTTATCCGAGCACGCAACCTGGCAGGCCACAGGAAAAGAGGGGCGACCCCCAAAGCACCTTGTCCCCATGTTGATGAGGACAAGGGCCTCGTCCCCACAACCGTGCCCGGTGGTTGTGGGGGCCTGCGGGCGGGGGGCTTATCGGAATCTGGAAGCCCCCTTTAACAAGGGGACCCCCAGATCCCGGCCCCCCCTGTGTGAAATGGTAAGGGGGTACAAAAGTACCCCTACCATTTCACCAAAAAAGTGTAAAAAATTGTAAAAATGACAGACGGTCTTTGACAATTCCTTTATTAAAATCTTCTTTCTTCTGGTGTTCCTTTCTTCATCCTTCGGTTTCTTCATCTTCTCCTTCCGGCATCTTCTTCTTCCATCTTCTTCTTCCTCCGATCCGCTTCTTCTTGGCCTTCTCGTTCAGCATTGGTGTCTCTTCTGGACCGCGCCGCGCAATGGGAGGCGTCGGTCTCTTCTTGGGCCACTCCTCGCAATGGGAGGCTCCCAGTGTTTGAGGCTTCGCTTCGGCTGACAGGTCTTTTATAATGGAGGGCGGGGCCACCTGGTAACCCTGCCCCCCTCTGACGCATGGGGACTTCCCTATGGCTTTCCCTGTGACGTCAGAGGGGAAGCCATACGGAAGTCCCCATGTTGTCCCCATGTGTCAGAGGGGGGCGGGGTTACCAGGTGGTCCAGCCCTCCATTATAAAAGACCTGTCAGCCGAAGCGAAGCCTCACACACCGGGAGCCTCCCATTGCGAGGAGTGGCCCAAGAAGAGACCGACGCCCTGGAAGAAGATACCGGAGAGGAGCCTCACACAGCGGGAGCCTCCCATTGCGCGGAGCGGCCCAGAATAGACACCGATGCTGGACGAGAAGGCCAAGAAGAAGCGGATCGGAGGAAGAAGATGGAAGGAGAAGATGAAGAAACCGAAGGATGAAGAAAGGAAGACCAGAAGAAAGAAGATTTTAATAAAGGAATTGTCAAAGACCGTCTCCTGTCATTTTTACCATTTTTGACACTTTTTTGGTGAAATGGTAGGGGTACTTTTGTACCCCCTTACCAGTTCACACAGGGGGGGCGGGATCTGGGGGTCCCCTTGTTAAAGGGGGCTTCCAGATTCCGATAAGCCCCCCGCCCACAGACCCCTACAACCACCGGGCACGGTTGTGGGGACGAGGCCCTTGTCCTCATCAACATGGGGACAAGGTGCTTTGGGGGTCTCAGACACCCAAAGCACCCTCCCAATGTTGAGGGCATGTGGCCTGGTATGGTTCAGACGGGAGGGGGGGCCGCTCTCATCCCCCCTCTTTTCCTGCGGCCTGCCAGGTTGCGTGCTCGGATAAGGGTCTGGTATGGATTTTGAGGGGGACCTCACGCCATTTTTTTGGGCTGGGTTTCCCCTTAAAATCCATCCCAGACCTCAAGGGTCTGGTATGGATTTTGAGGGGGACCCTACGCCTTTTTTTTTTATCAATGACTTTTTTTTTATGAATGGCTTTCAATGAATGACTGTTCTCTGTATTACGGGAGCCGACAATTCATATAGCCGCGAGTGATTTTAAATAGCTTTTTTTTTCCGGCAAAAATCTTTTTGCAGAGACAGTTCTAAGCACTGGAAACATGCGCCCCTTCACATGCATACTATAGACACCCCCCAGGTACGAAATTTAAAGGAATATTACACTTTTGTTGTTTCACTTTAAGCATTATTAAAATCACTGCTCCCGAAAAAACGGCCGTTTTTAAAAGTTTTTTTGGCATTGATACATGTCCCCTGGGGCAGGACCCAGGTCCTCAAACACTTTTTATGACTAACTTTTTAAAAATAAATGACTTCAATGACTGTTCTCTGTATTAAGGGGGACGGGAGCCGACACTTTATTATAGCCGTTCGGGTCCCCATTGACTTCAATGGGGTTCGGGGTCAAGTTCGGTCCCGAACCTGAACTTTTTTCTGAAGTTCAGCCGAACCTGCCGAGCCCGAACATCCAGGTGTCCGCTCAACTCTACTTGTAACGTAACATACAGCACAACCTACAACATATAGTGATTCTAAGTATGTTATAAAAATCTGCACCCCTGTCCATACTATCTCTGCTCCCCTTCCACATTTCAGTTATGCACCGCCATCTAATGCCGCGTACACACGAAGGGACTATCCCGCGGGATTATCCGCTGGACCGAAGTCGAGCGGATAATCCCCTCGTGTGTGGGCGCCGGCGGACTTTTTTTGGCCAAAGTACGGCGGACTAAAGTTTTAAGTTTTGTTTTAAAATTATCCGCTGGACTTGGCAGTCCAGCGGACAATCCGGCCGTGTGTAGTATGGTCCGGCGGACCAAAAAGGACGCATGCTCAGTAGCAAGTATTTTTCTAGTATTTTTCGTTTTCTAGTCCTGTCGTACGTGCTGTACGTCATCGCGTGAACCGTCGGACTTTTTGCGTGATCGTGTGTGGTCAAGTCCGTTCGCTTTTTAGTCCAGCGGACCCAGCTGGAAAGTCCAGCGGATTGTCCGCTGGACTTAGGTCCGCCGGGAAAAGTCCCTTCGTGTGTACGCGGCATTAAGCTCATCCCAATATTTTGCCTCTGCACTCCGAGATACCTGCTCCATCCTCTATAGCTCTCATTTTGCACAACCTGACACCCACCCCTCCCTTCCCCCACAGCTCCCACCTGTGTACAACCTGGTCCCCCCCCTCCACAGCTTTTATTTTGCACAACCTGCCTTCTGCAGATTTCACCTCTGCACATATTTCCCCCTGTCCTCTCTGCAGAAATCCCCCCCCCCCCAACACACACACTTTTACAGCTCTCCTCTCTGCTAATATTCCTCCCCCAACTTTTTCAGTTCTACTCTCTGCACAGGAAAAGTCCTGTGGAATTATCAGTGTTTAGAGCTGCTTTACAGTTTCAGGGGAAAATAAAACAGATAATTAGCATAATATAATATACTGGCATTTGGGGTAATGCTAAAGCCCAGTGGACCCTGGTGCTCTCAGTATAATCTTTGTTACTACTAAACTAGACCGATGTATTCAGTACCCGCTTTCTCCCAAGGATGACTCGCAGACAGTAGAAACCTTTACTGCAGAATGCCAGTTATAACTCAGCTAAAAATTACTAAATAATGAACAGGCAGATCAAACGTGCATAGCTTGCTACCAGTAGAAATCTCTTACATACTTTGATGATAATGAGGTCTGACAAATGCCAAACTGTTTGGAAAATATAGGAATCTTACTGAACAAGGTGCCATCCTCCTTTTCCCCAAAAGTCAGTGACAAAAAATGACAGGATTGAAATCTAATGTCTGTGGTAGGCAGCCAGAGAAGGTGGCACATAACCCCCAACTAGAACACAGCTCAGTTAAAGATGCGAAGCAGAGAATGTTAGATCATGGAATGCAAGGCGTAATGCCGCATACACACGGGACGCGGATTTTCTGTCTGAAAAAATCTTTGATGGTTTTTCTGATGGAATTCCGCTCAAGCTTGGCTTGCATACACACGCTCACATAAGTTCGCTGAACTTTTGACCGTCAAGAACGCGGTGATGTACATTCGTCAGCCACACACTATTTCCGGCGGAAACATACCTCCACAAAAGGTCAGTGAGATCCCGAGAACCGGAGGCAGTCACTAGGGATGGGCCGGCACAGGAAAAACCCGCCACAGCCACCGAAAATAGCGAGCTACTGCGCCACGAACGGCGCCTCACAAGATGGCGATGACGGCGGGAATGCTGACACTCATACCTTACCTCAGAGTCTGGGAGAGGACGTGTCCGGAACCTACCGCACCGATGGCCACACACTACAGACTCCCAGCGACTCATCCTCCGGTCCCGCAACGCCTACCACACGGAGCCCAGTGAAATCCAGGCCGAGGAGAGAATCCCCATTTAGGCCGCAAAACGCTCCGGCCATGGAGGTAAGCGAACCACACTCATACCAAGCTAGCCAGCATACCATGAAAGGAGAATCAATTATGGACTTTCCTACAACAGATGGGCCCGTGTCTGACACTATAATAAAAGACATGTTGATTTCACTGAGATCATCACTACAGGCTGATATGGTCAGGGGGATTAATCAATGTAAAAGAGAAGTGCACTCACTAGGCCTAAGAGTGGACAGAACAGAGCACAAAATGGAGGAATTTACCTCAGCTTATAATGTAATGGTCGACTCAAATGCAGCTCAGGGGGAAGAAATAGGATGGATTAAAGACAAACTAGCAAGTCTAGAGGACCGCTCCAGGAGGAACAACCTCAAATTGAGGGGTATCCCTGAAGAGGTACCCCCGAATCAGTTACTACCATTTGCCCAAGCTTTATTTTCAACTTTTTTACCTCAGGCTACAGCACAAGACCTCATTGTGGACAGAATTCATAGAATTCCTAAACCGTCATTTCTGCCTGCAGAAATTCCCAGAGATGTTCTTCTAAGAGTCCACTATTTCCACATTAAAGATCAAATTTTGCAAATTTCTAGAAAACAAGAAAATTTACCCCCACAATTTGCTAATGTTAAATTGCTCCCTGACCTATCTAGACATACTTTACAACGCAGACGCAATCTTTTAACTATTACAAAAGCCCTAAGGAATCATAACATCATTCACAAATGGAAATACCCTGCCACTCTATCCATTATTCACAATGGCACCACCACCATGATCTCCTCGTTGGATGAAGGTCTAAATTTACTACGTAGATGGAAAATACTACCTGATGCAAGCACCAACTTTCCCGCCATAGCAGGCCCATCACATATCCCTAATGAATGGCAAGCAGTGACTCATAAAAAATCTCTTAAAAAATCCGCTGGTATACCAAGCACAGAATTTCAACAGATTACTTGAATGTCTCCTAGGAAGAGTGCCTTATACTCTGTTCCTTGTTACCCTCAGGTTACCATTAGCAGTTCCACCTGCTCTTGGATCGCTTTATGGATCCTTTTTTTATCTATATTTTCTTTTTTTATTTCTTTTTCCTTGATATGCACAGATCTCTCAAGAGCAATTTATCGTCCTACATCTACTCCAGAAATCCATATGATGGCTGTCAACAACCAGGAAAATTCACACCAACTGAAGTGAGTACTTTAATGTCTATCCTCCATATCCTTTATACAATGGACCAATGACGATCTCCTGCTTATCAATCAACGCACATGGTTTGAACCACCCGGCCAAACGATTTTCCTTATGGAAAGAGGTTCATAAACACAAGGCAGATATTGTATGTGTACAAGAAACGCACTTCCAACTAGACAACACCCCACAGTGTACCCACAAAGACTTCCCACACATCTACTTAGCATGTAATCCTCTCAAAAAAACTGGAGGCGTTCTAATAGCCCTGAAGAACTCACTTTCATTTCAACACAGAGATTCGTTTACGGATGAAGCTGGCAGATTTATCATTGTCTCAGGCGACATAAACTCTCAACCATTCACTCTGGTTAACCTATATTCACCAAATACACATCAAATTCGCTTCTTCAATAAGGTCCTTCGCAAACTCAAGTCTATGCAATATGGTAAAGTTCTGATATGCGGAGACTTTAATGCTACTGTAGACCCCCAAGTGGACACATCTTCGGCCAAAATCCGCTCAACACCAGCTCTACAAACCATTCTTCACAAAGAGGAACTGTTCGATGCGTGGAGATGTCTCCATGCTGGTGAAAAGGACTTCACTTTTTTTTCCAACAGGCATCGCTCATATTCCCGTATTGACATGTTTCTAACTGATAAATGGTTGTTACAGGATATAACCACAGCTGCCATTCACGAGATTACGTGGTCTGACCACGCAGCGATTTCCTTATCCATTATGGAGAAGGGTGTCTCTTCTTCACCTCCCATCTGGCGGTGTAATAATAGACTAGTACAAGAACCTTCATCTAACAAACTACTGACACAACACATCACCAATTTTTTCTTAGATAACTATGGCTCAGTTACGAAAACACATGTTTTGTGGAACGCCCATAAGGCATACATGAGAGGTATTCTAATACAAATGGGGGCTAGAGCCAAACGCCAGAGGTCTCAACAAATTCAAACTATACTCCATGATCTTAGAAACTTTGAAACACAAAATAAAACATCCCCTACCCCAGTAATAACTCACAAACTTTCTACCCTTAGGGAAAAACTTAGAGAAATTTTATCTCAACAATATGACAGACATATCAGAAGCTTAAAATTGAATTTCTACCATAATGCTAACAAAACAGGTAAACTATTAGCCAACAGATTGAAAGCAAAACGCACTAAGACAAGGATAGCATACTTAAAACATCCCACATTACACCACAAAATTATTCATCCTAAAGATATAGCTGACCAATTTGCAGAATACTATAGTTCACTTTATAATATACATAAGGATACCGCTACGAACCAACCATCTAAGGAAAACATAAATGATTTCCTACAACGCATTCATTTACCCTCGCTATCTACTGAACAATTAGAATATCTTAATACCCCCTTTACCACTTCTGAAGTTGAGAAAGTTATTTCTTCTCTTCCTAACGGTAAATCCCCTGGCCCTGATGGCTTCTCAAACGAATATCTTAAAGCATTTAAACATGTCATAACACCTTATCTCACACATTTATTTAATGACACTGCCGATAGTGCTAGTATGCCCCCAGATATGCTTAAAGCATATATAATTACATTACCTAAACCTGGTAAGGAACCAGACACTCCGGCCAATTATAGACCGATATCACTGCTTAACTCTGATACTAAAGTATATGCCAAATTATTAGCCAATCGTTTATCAAATATTATTCCTTTACTAGTCAAAAATGATCAGATGGGATTCGTGAAGGGGAGACAAACTTCTGACGCAACCAGGAGAATTATAAATGTTTTGTATCATGCTAAATTGCACCGAACGCCTTCTCTGCTGTTATCTATTGACGCAGAGAAGGCGTTCGATAGAGTCCACTGGACATACATGGAGATGACGCTTAGTAAGTTCGGATTCCGGGGTCGTATACTTCAAGCTGTTTTGGCATTGTACTCTTGCCCCACTGCACAGGTATACTCGACAAATGCTTTATCTTCACCCTTTGATATTAGAAATGGAACTAGGCAGGGATGCCCCCTGTCTCCTTCCATTTTTAACCTTATGATGGAACCTCTTGCAGAAACTATAAGGTCTCACCCGCTGATTTCGGGTTTCCAGTTCGGCAACACTAAACACTCCATTAATCTTTTTGCTGATGATGTCATTCTGCTATTGACTAATCCAAAAATTTCTTTACCACATGCTCATGAGGTCCTGCAAGAATTTGGTAAGATCTCATACTATAAAGTGAATTTTTCTAAGTCTTTGATCCTCGCCCTCAAAATTCCACCCAAACTTAAACTTGATCTCCAATCACAATTTCCATATACATGGAGTACTGAAGGTGTTCCATATCTGGGGATTGTCTTGAAAGCCAAAGTTTCTGAACTCGTCAAATCTAATTTGAAACCACTCATTGCCAAACTGGGTATTCAACTCAAAGACTTTTCAATGAAAGAGGTTTCATGGTTTGGTAGGATTGCTGCATTTAAAATGTTGATATTGCCTCAAATACTGTATGTTTTTCGCTCTCTACCACTTCATATCCCACAACATTTTATTAAAAAACTTACTACTATGTGCTGGAAGTATGTGTGGAATGGTAAAAAAGCCAGATGCTCCAGGAACAATCTTATCTCACATAAGAGATTCGGTGGGGCAGGGCTTCCCGATATTCAAGACTACTACTGGGCAGTTAGACTGGACCAACTTAAACATTGGTTCCCGACTAAAGACCCACCAGTTTGGGTAGACATTGAAAATTCATTAATCCCACTATCCATATCCAACGTATGCAATCTTTTACTGACTGATAGCTGGGCTACTTGGGACCTACGTAAATTATCCCCTACAATCCAAATTTCCTTAAAAGCATGGAGACATGCACTAACTACTAATCAAGATGACGTTATAGACTTACCATACAATATACCTCTTTCTATTCTTAGGACGAAACTTCCCGACTTCCCTATAAATGACTTCATTAATATAGGAATTACGATGCTATCTGACTTCTTCGATGTCAATAAGCTCAAATCTGTAACACAATCGACCTCGCAGTATAACCTTACTACTGATATGGCTCCTTACGCATTTCGGATATTAGAGTTACTTCAAACCTTACCTTCTCCTTTAATTACCATTCCACGCAGACTATGGCAGTTTTATTATCCAAGTAGTAAAGAAGTGAAAGGAATTTCTTATTTTTACAATCTTCTACATGATAAATTACAATTTATCAAAACACCTGCCATGCTCAAATGGGAAGCAGAACTCGGCTCTGACTTTTCGGAGGTTCAGTGGCGCCACGCCTTCTCTGAAATTCATTCTGCATCTCATTGTGCCAAACACTGGGAACTTACTATTAAACTCTCCAATAGATGGCATTACACTCCTTGTCGATTGGCATCTTTCTTTACAGGTTTTTCTCCGAACTGTTGGAGGGAGTGTGGCCACTTAGGTAATCTATTACATATGCTTTGGTATTGCCCTACGGTTAAAAGCTTATGGAATAGTGTTTTTCAACATATATCTACCATTACTGGTATACTCACTAAACCAGACCCTGTCTTAGGTATTCTTCATATAAATATCGACAAATTTCCTAAATCATTTAGATCAGTTATAACTCATATTCTGTTAGAAACCAGATTGCTGATTTTATGCAATTGGAAGTCTAACACTACTATCAATTTATCAGATGTTATTTCTGCAGTACGTAGAAACTATACTTTTGAACGCTTGATGGCACTTAAGAATTCCAAATGTGTACAATTTGATAAATACTGGTCTATATGGCCTAAAGTTTCCTCTCAGGATGATATATAATTCTGTAGATTGTTTGTTATAAATGCTCTATATACGTTCTTTGAATATGTCTTATCTTTCATATGTTAAATAGTCGATGGATACTGACACATATCCCACGTTGTGCATATCCTATTATTTATTTCTTTAATGTTTATTTACTTTCTGTATGATTTCATGAAAATACTCAATAAAAATTGAATGATTCAAAAAAGAACGCGGTGATGTACAACACTACAACGAGCCAAGAAAATTAAGTTCAATGCTTCTGAGCATGCGTAGGAATTTTGCACGTCGGAATTGCTACAGAGGATCGGAATTTCCGATCTGAACTTTTTTCCGACCGAAAAATTGAGAACCTGCTCTCAATCTTTTGCTGGCTGGAATTCCGCCAGCAAAAGTCAGATGGAGCCTACACACGGTTGCATTTTCCAACCAAAAGCTCTCATCAGACTTTTTCTGACAATTTCCATTCGTGTGTACGCGGCTTTAGGTTTCTCCTAGAAAAGTATGCAAATACCCTTAATAAGCTCTGTTTGTAATGTGCCATATTGTAAATAGTGTGGAGAACAGCTGGGGAATACATATCGGTCAGGCTGGGTTTAGTGACATATACTGACAAACCAATAAACTGCACAGCGTTACGTTTTGTAAACGTTTCCATAATTTCCGTTATGCTGAAGTTATCTTCATGACAAGCGGTTGTATAGGAAGATCCAAATCAGACTTTAAACATACCTACGAGGTTCAGAAGACTGATAAAATACATTAGACCTCCAAACAAAAAGATGTCATATTCTACATATGTCAGGGGCAATTTGAGTGCTAATAATTAATAAATCTGTGCTTCACATCACAATATATTAAAATCTGACAAAGACACAAATGAACCTAGTGAAAAACCTATTCTGACACCCAACTACTGTGAAACCACAAAATTACTAATGAAATATATGGGGCGCTAGTGGTGTGCCTATAAATGCAACCAATCTTCCGGCACGCAACTTTTGGCCACGTAATATCCGATGATTAGAACGCACGCCAGCTTTTGGTAACGGTGTTGCAGCGGTTTGAGTTCCTAGTATCATTGCAGGCTATATCGGTGCTGATCGGTCACTCTTTCAAGTAAGAGGCCATCCACTTGCTTTTCTTGTTTCTAGTCCCTACATATTAAATACATTTACTGCACTATGGGAATTTTATTATTTTTGCGGTTATTCTGCTACATTTTGCGTAATCATTTGGCGCTTATTGACCACTTTTAATTAAGCCGTCACTGGCGGTGTGGTGAGTTTTTAGCATCTTAACAGCTCACTGGGTGTCACTACACGGTGTGGAGAGATTTTTTTAAACTGAAAGTGGTTCATGGACTTTATTGATGGTTTGGATAATTTTTTTGGACCGTATTTTGCACAACTTTGATGGCACTTATTGGTTTGATGTCACTACATGCATTTTTAATTCATAATATTCATTGATCACTTTATTCATGTTACTATACGTTTATTTTTGGCACATGTTTATCAATTTATATCACAGGATAAATGAATGTCCTTTTTTAAAATTATTTATTAATCCATATTATTTAATTTATGCATTTTTACACCCATTTATGTATGTGGTAGAGGGACAATGTGAGTGTTAATGCATGGCCTGGCAAAAAGCCACATGTGCTGTTTTATAACCACTGCTTTTTGGACATTGATCTCTTCAACACTGGACTGCATCTTCCTGTACTCGATCATTACATTTTTGGAATTGGCATCAGGCTGAGTTATTATTATTATTATTATTATTATTATTCAGGATTTATATAGCACCAACAGTTTGAGCAACACTTTACAACATGAGGGCAGACAGTACAGTTACAATACAATTTAATACCGGAGGGCCCTGCTCGTTAGAGCTTACAATCTAGGAGATTGGCTTTTACAGTTGTTTTTGGGCACATAACATATATCACTGCTGGATTATCATTCAAATGTTTAAAGCATAACTAGAAATGAGTCAAATGAGCAATCACTATCACATGGTCATCCTCACTCACTAGCAGCCCATACCAGATGGATGTAATCCCTATCCACATTGGTTTTGTGTTGCTATTAACTATTCTACTATCCCTTTCAACTACTAGCAGTCTGCAACAGATGGGTGCTATCTGATCAACTAACTAAAGCTGGATACACACTGTACAATTTTCTTCAGATTTTTTTTTTCCTTTTAGATTTACCAAAACCATAAAATATGAGGTCACACATAAACAATTTCAATTTGTATGCAATCAGGCAGGCCCTGGCACTACTTGGTTGAAGGTAAATCTATAGGAAATCAAACAAGTTGTATAGTGTATATCCAGACTTCAACTTTACTATTTCAATGCTATATGTTTTAGTTATGGTATGGACGTAGGGCCTATTAAGGAAGATATGGTCTATCAGACTCAAACCATAGGGAACACCAGCCCGGCAAATGGTAGGAAAAAGAAATATGTGGAAAATGGGCATTTTAGACGGTGGTTCCCATGAGTATATCAAGGTAAATCACATAAATACATATCTATTGTTCAAAGTCTAAAAACATTTTTATTAACCCCTTCCAAATCAGCTGCCACAGTTGTACTGTGGCAGGTTGGCTCCCCTGGGCGAAATGACGTTGCCTTACATCGGTGGTTCTTTTGACCACTAAGGGGTGTGTGCGCGACGCAGGTGCCGATGCACATGCCGGCGGACGCGATGACCGCCGTGCACCCGTGGTCGCTCCACACACAGAACGGAGATCTGTCAATGTAAACAGACCGATCTCTGTGCTGTCAGGGGTGAGGAGACTGATCTGTTCATACTACAGTAAGTATGAACAACGATCGGTCTCCTCACTCAGGCAGTCCCATCCCCCCACAGTTAGAATCACTCCCTAGGACACACCATTAACCACTTGATCACCCCCTACTGTTAACCCCTTCTCTGCCAATGACATTTACACATTTTTATAGCACTGATCACTGTATAAATGCCAATGGTCCCAAAAATGTGCCAAAAGTGTCCGCTCTGTTCGCCATAATGTGACAGCCCCGATTAAAAATTGCTAAAAATAATAATAAAAATGCCCTACATCTTTCCCCTATTTTGTAGATGCTATGACTTTTACGCAAACCAATCAATATACGATTATTGCAATTTTTATTACCAAAAATATGTAGAATACATATCGGCCAAAACTGAGGGAAAAAAATGTGCTTTTTAAAAGCAAAAAAAATTAGGTTTATTTATTTATTATACCAAAAAGTACAAAATATTGTGTTTTCAAAATTGTCGGTCTTTTTTTGTTTATAGAGCAAAAAATAAAAACCGCAGAGATGATCAAATACCACCAAAAGATAGCTCTATGGGAAAATTTTGTTTGGGTACAATGTCGCACGACCACGCAATTGTCAGTTAAAACGATGCAGTGCCGTATCGCAAAAAATGGCCTGGTCATTGAGCGGGCTGAAGTGGTTAATACATATAATACATTATATCAAAAAGATAAGGACAACTATAAGCCCACGTATATAAAAACACATACAGTATATGTGTCAGAGGATCATCAGACATGGTATAACACGTGTCACACTGAATCTGCCTACATGTTTCGCATCACAGGCCGCTTCTTTAGGCCCCTTTCACACTGGGGCGTTATTCAGGAGCTACAGCGCTAAAAATAGCGCCTGTATAGCTCCTGAAAAAAGCGGGTCCTTTCACTCCAGTGTGAAAGCCGTATGGCTTTCACACTGGAGTGGTGCGCTAGCAGGACGGTAGAAAAAAGTCCTGCTAGCAGCATATTTTGAGCAGTGAGGCCGGCTTCACACTGGGGCGGTGCGGGCAGCGACGGTAAAGCAGAGCTATATTTAGCGCTGCTTTACCGTTGTTTTAGCCGCGGTATGCGGCCACTAGTGGGGTGGTTTTAACCCCTGCTAGCGTCCAAAAAAAGGGTTAAAACCCCCCGCAAAGTGCAGCTGCGCTTTGCCGGCGGTATCCCCGCGGTGTCCCATTGATTTCAATGGGTAGGAGCAGTATAGGAGCGGTGAATACCGCTCCTTCACCGCTCCAAATATGCTGCTAGCAGGACTTTTTTTTACCGTCCTGCTAGCGCAGCGCTCCAGTGTGAAAGCCCGAAAGGACCCGCTTTTTTCAGGAGCTATAGAGGCGCTATTTTTAGTTAAAACCACCCCGCTAGCGACCGCATACCGTAGCTAAAACAACGGTAAAGCAGCGCTAAATATAGAGCTGCTTTACCGTCGCCGCCCGCACCGCCCCAGTGTGAAACCGGCCTTAGAGCTTCCTTATTCATAAAAATGTGTGATTACTGCTCTATCCTGAATGTCACTCATAGAGTGCTGACAACCTTAAATAGCGTGTACCTGCTGCAACTAAAGACACACAGAAATAGAAAAAAGATTAGCTGCGCTGAATAATGTGAACAAAAATAACTCATGAATTAGTTATTAAGCATGAACCGCCAATGAGAGATGATCTCTCCTGGTGATGGAATCTAATAGTAAAAACAAAACAATGCGTGCAAAAAAAATAAAGTTTCTACAATGAAAAACTGTAGGAACCCTCCAAGTGTCCAATCAAACTCTGCAATGTCTCTATATAAATGTTCCACAAGGTTATATGATTCAAAACAAAATGATAGTTCAAATGATGACTCCATGACACTTAGTGACATAATGCCATGACACCCAAGAAGTTGTGACAAGATATTATGGGAAAGATCCTTTACCACTGATAATACTGCCACTTACCAGCTTGCTAGATCTCATATTAGGGAGATCACAAATGCCTGTGGCTTTTGCCCCAGCCCCGAATCTCTGTATAAGGATGGCTCTGCAAAAAGATGCCAGGGAATTCCTAGATGGTCCGCTCAGGATGTTTTCAGAGTAAATAACACTCGCTCATTCCCCATGTAAAGAACAAAAAGGCCTCCATAGCGTAACTCTAATCCACAGGAGGTTTAAAATTTTGTCAGTTTATTTGAATTCTAAAATGATTTTCACATTCAATCACTTCCTGTACAATGTCTCTCAGCATTCACTTCCTGCAGGTCATCTCCCAGAAGCGGCAGTATTATCAGTGGTGGAGGATCTTATCACATCTTGTCACAACTTCTTGGGTGTCATGGCGTTATGTCACTAAGGATTAGAGTGTCAAGGAGTCATCATTTGAACTATCGTTTTGAATCGTATAACCTTGTGGAACATTTATATAGAGACATTGCAGAGTTTGATTGGACACTTGGAGGGTTCCTACAGTTTTTCATTGTAGATTGTGTATATATATATATATATATACACAAAATTAGTAACTATACAAGTTATCACACATTAAAATATATATGTATACTCACTGCTCGGGGAGGAGGGGGCAAAAAAAAGGATATATAATAATATTCCTCTAGATGTGTTTGAGCTAGGGGGAGACTGTTACCAAAATTTCACCTTGCTGGTGTCAGGCACAGAAGAGAACCAATCATGAAATGTAGTACCTGCAGGTCAGTGCAATGATGGTTGTCTATATTTAGGTAGATATGTACCCTGTTACACTGATGTTTGAATTAGGTTTAGGTTTCTGCTCCCCCCCCTTTTTTGTTTCTCACTATTTTTTTTTTTGTTTTCTGTTTCAATGTATTCATTTAAAGCGACAATGTAGGAACTCAAAAGCAAGCATATAGGTCGCCCTCCCAGGGGCTAAGGAATGATCAGGTATTACAAAAGAATCCAAGAGCAATACAAACATAACAATCATAGTGATACCTTCTTGTGATTGGGATGGTATTGAAGGATAATTAAGGTGAAATGAAAAGGGAAGGGAAAAGGCCATACACCACAACCTATTCAGTCCTTCCAGGGGAGCTCCCATTGCTGAAACCAACCCCAAAGGATGGAATCTTAAAGAACAAAAAGAAAATAGAAGCAGAAAGAAGGTAGGAGGGTGTAAGAAAGGACACAGTCTAGAGAAGCAAGGAGAAAAAGGAAGGGGAAATAACTCACTCAGATACGCCGGAAGCAGTCAGAGGAGGCCCGAACAAGGGTGTTTATTTTCTTTTTAAGAAGGTACTACATTTGATTGATTCTTGTCTACACCAGCAAGGTGAAGTGTTGATAACAGTCTCTCCCTGGCTCTAACACATCCAATGCATCTTTTAGAGGTACTGTATATTAATATATATCATCATTAATATATATCATTAATATATATCATATCTATATATATATATATATATATATACATATACTGTATATATTTTAATGTGTGATAACTTTGTTGTGTGTGTATGTGTATATATATATATATATATATATATATATATGTATGTATGTATGTATGTATGTATGTATTGTGGAGATGCGCCCCCATCTCACAGGTGCAGATAAGCAGTATATGCCTGATTTTTGCAGGAATACTAATTGCACACCTGTGGGCTGGGTTCAAAAATATCCCAGAAAGAGCAGTGAGTGCTCAGACCTGGAGACGGCTCCGCCCAGCAGACAGGAAGTCTGGCCAGGAGGTTGGGAGAGTTCCAGGAGATAGAGACAGGAGCCTAAGACTGGAGGTGGCAGTCTGAAGCAGGCAGGTGTAGCCTGCAACTAAAGCAGCACGAAGCTGACAGTGAGTAAGCCAGGAGGCTATCGTTTGGTTATGCAGTGATGGTGGAACCCCCCTGCGAGGGAAGATTTCTGTTGATTTGAACTTTTTCGTTTCCTTTAAATAAAAGTGGGCTGCCATGCCCTAAAACACAAGTCTGGAGTGGCACGTTTCTGAAAAATCGCATGCACCACTTGAATCTAATCACCCCGGATCATCACAATTGGTGGAGAAATTGGTGTTGGGCACGGATGGCGTTGGTCCAGATCCTCGCATGCTGGAAACCGTGAGTGTCAGAGACTGTGTGTATTGCTGTTGCTGTGTGAAGCAAAGTGATGGGTGCTGTGTCTCAGCTGTAAGGAGACAGTATGCAAAAAAGTTTTTTTTGAAGGAGCTCTGCATCTGTTGCTGCAAAGATGCATGTTGTTGCCCGTAGCAACAAAGGCAAGGTCAGGCGTGACACCTATGGCAAATGGTGGAATGATCCTGATGAGAGTCCTGGCTGGTGGGCTCAAGAGGATCGTTACAGTTACTGGCGAACCTCTGCAGGGAGAATGCAGTCTCCCATAGCAACCAGTGAAGTGTCGTCTGGATGGTGGGGCTCCTATGAAGAGGTGGCTCGCTCTTCCCACAAAGAGGGCTGGGAAGGCAGAGAGTCTTTCATTTCACCCGGTAACTGCATGGGGAAATACAGCAGGAGAAAGCAACAGGCTGACTGGACATTCAAGAGGAGAGCGGTTGCCCGTAGCAACGCCTGTGATTCCAAGTCTGCAGACTGGGTGAGAGACTGATTATGTGACTGTGCACACGGGAGTGGAAGTGACCCCAAATGGGAGATCCCCTGTTTGTGCTAAAAAGGACTTGCCTTGCTGCAGTGCCCTGTTCAGTGGGGAGGCAAGTGTTAAAGTTAAAAAGCTTGAGGTCTGCAATGAAACTCCATCTGCTCATGCTGATGAGGGTGGGGTACAGCAACATGGTGTGGTTGAAAATGTGTTGCCACAATGCAGGGTAAAACAAAGTGATGTGTTTAATTCTGAGATGTGTAAAACTGACAAGAGCAGTGTTTCAGATGCTGTTCAGCCTCTTGGTCTGTCCAGTTCTCATTGGGATGATGTAGCCCAACAGAGCAATACCTACTGGGATGATTTGGCCAAGAGACTAATAGCAATGCTGGAAGAAGCTTTTATGGCTAAAAGAGTAGTGGATGCTATGGCTGCTGTGCCAGGAGAGGTGTCTGCAGAACAGCCTATAGGCCAAGATGCACGGGTTGTTGCAGAGACTAATCCTCTCATGACTGAAGGTCCCAGCGAGTGTAAACGCACAGCGGAAATTGTGTCCACAATGATAAAAAGAGAAAATGTGTATTTTGTGACAGACATGCTTAATGAAATGTTAGCATCATGGAGTATACAGCCAGTATATATCTTGCCGTCCTCTCCTGTGTTTGGAGAACTGGTACCATGGGGTACGGCTGATTGGAGCTGGATACTGCAGGCTGTACTGTGCAGAAATCGCAAATGCTTAAATCGTTTAATGCAATGTTTTGTATTGATGTGGAAAGTTGTCTCACAGTGTACTTGATTGCTTCATACAAAGATTGTGTATGACAAGCACTCTGGAGCCCTGTTAGACAAGGCAGAGGTATCGGAAATACCAGCAGTAACAGAAATGGTGAAAACTGCTGTGGAAAAAAGTGTTGTGCAAGAACAGTCACTGATGGAGTGTTGGACAACAGGGGGGCGATGTGAAACTGTGGGAAGGTCCCATAGAGAGTAACTGCTCCCCTGTGTGTGGTCCCTCCTCAGACACTGTCCTAGCAAGTGATGGGACCAGAGTTCCTGGTAGCTTTGTATTGGGTAATTTTGAGAAAGCGGTTGCCAGGGGTAACTACGCAGGTATCAGCGAACCTGAAAACCAAAAAGTGCTGGGTAAAGTTAAGACAGATGTCAAAGTACAGTTACAGTTTTGGCAGAGTAGATCTGGGGGAGGTGAGAAGAAATGTAAGCTCCCAAAAATTAGGAAGAAGTCCGCATGGAAGCATACCCGGAAAAAGAGGTGGGTGGAGTGCCCCTTTAGGAAGAAGGGTTTTGTATTTCTCCCTCCGGTGCGAAACAGGGGGGGAGGATATGTGGAGATGCGCCCCCATCTCACAGGTGCAGATAAGCAGTATATGCCTGATTTTAGCAGGAATACTAATTGCACACCTGTGGGCTGGGTTCAAAAACATCCCAGAAAGAGCAGTCAGTGCTCAGACCTGGAGACGGCTCTGCCCAGCAGACAGGAAGTCTGGCCAGGAGGTTGGGAGAGTTCCAGGAGATAGAGACAGGAGCCTAAGACTGGAGGTGGCAGTCTGAAGCAGGCAGGTGTAGCCTGCGACTAAAGCAGCACGAAGCTGACAGTGAGTAAGCCAGGAGGCTATCGTTTGGTTATACAGTGATGGTGGAACCCCCCTGCGAGGGAAGATTTCTGTTGATTTGAACTTTTTCGTTTCCTTTAAATAAAAGTGGGCTGCCATGCCCTAAAACACAAGTCTGGAGTGGCACGTTTCTGAAAAATCGCATGCACCACTTGAATCTAATCACCCCGGATCGTCACAGTATGTGTGTGTATTCTAAAAAAAATAAGCTGTGCTGCGTAAACATTTAATAAATATAGTGACATATATTCATATATAGCATATACCAGCATCAATGGAAGCTATTAAATTATGATCTGTATTACTCCAAGAAATGTGAACATATAAATCAGAAATTAATAAACTCAAACAAAATAACCATGTGAATCACTATTTTTTTTATTTTTTTTTTTTAAAGGCTGAATGCCCTATAAAAAGTCCACACCACAAATGTTATTGAAAAGAAGGTTCCACAATCAAGTAGCACTCCAAGAGTAAGTTCATATGGGAAATCCTCAGTTCACTGATCATTGATGACTTAAAACGATAAAACACCCAAGAAGTAGTGTTGAGTTGAGATAGAAAGATTCCTCCACCTGAGAAACAACTGCCGCTTACTAGCTATATTGATCTTTTTTTTTTTTTTTTTTTTTTTTTTTTTTTTAGGGAGATCACGTTCACCTGTGGCTTATACCCCAGCCCGGGTCTCTATGCTTGCCAGCAAGATGTCCCCAATCTCTGCTCAAGGTAACCATGGTATCACCTGTGGTCAGAAGTTCCCATGTTAGAATGAAAGAAGGCTTCCATAGAAAGGCTTTCCCTGTGTGTCAGAGGAGGGCGGGGTCACCGGATGGCCCCACCCTCCGTTATTTAAGAAGTGTCAGAAGATTCGAAGCTGAAGAGGCTGAAGACTCCCACAGAGGTGGATCATGAGGATGCAGCGGAGAAGAAGCCTGGAGCAAGATGAAGGCCGAGAAGAGCGGAGGAAGAAGATGAAGAAGATGATGGCGGAACAAGAACAACACCGATGGAAGACCACAATAAAGGAGACCCGACAATTCACTGTAGCCGCGAATAGTTTTAAATTTGTTTGTTTGTTTTTTTTTCCTTTAGAAATATCCTTTTGCTGTCAGACTGTTCTAAACACGGGAAACATGCACCCCTTTACAGGCATACTATGGACACCTCCCAGGTATGAAATTTTAATGAATATTACACTTTTATTGTTTCACTTTAAGCATTATTAAAATCGCTGCTCCTGAAAAAACAGACATTTTTAAAACTTTTTTTTTGCGTTGCTACATGTCCCCTGGGGCAGGACCCAGGTCCCCAAACACTTTTTATGACAATACCATGCATATAAGCCTTTAAAATTAGCACTTTTGATTATTCATGTTCGTGTCCCATAGACGGTGTTCACGTGTTGGAACAAATTTTTTGCCTGTTCGCATGTTCTGGTGCCAACCGAACGGGGGGAGGGGTGTTCGGCTCATCCCTAATTAAGACACGGATAATAAAGCCCTGAAGAAGTGTCCTGTGCTGGGAAGCATGTAGGCAGATTCCGTGTGACACGTGTTATACTATGTCTGATCCTCTGACACGTGTGTTTTTATATATGTGGGCTTATAGTTGCCCTTATTTTATTTTTATTTTTTTATATGTATTAATTTGAAAAATAGATATGTATTCATGTGATTTACCTTGATATACCCATGGGAACCAACGTCTAAAACGCCCATTTTCCACATTTTTTCTTTTTCCTACTATCTCGATGACTTAAAGTTTTAATTCAGCTTTTTCCCAATTTTTGGAATTGTGGAATGTACTGTATGGAACAATAATTGCCTTACGAGACTTTTCATTATAAGAGATTTCTGGCATTGAAAGGTGGCATACAGATATTATAGGTTGTTCACTTTTCAATGGTGTTTTCCCATGGCTTAATGAATGTTGTTCAGCTCTACTGACGTCCATCATTCAATCTTCAAGTAAAAATATTGTTTTTTATTTTCCTTTCACCACATTCACTAAGGGAACAAAAAATTCACTTGCCACGTGAATAGCCTATTTACCTTTAGTAAACCAACTCCATTGTTATATTTTTAGCAGGCTGAGCACTGATTTGATATATTTTATTTAGTATGCTATGTATTTTAATACACTTGAGATTTTAGCTTATGGCTAGAAATATAAATTTAGATCTTTTAAAAAAAAATGAGAATATTGGTTTGTGTTATCAGTGAGAGCTGAAAAAACCTTTTATACTACATATTTCTTCTTAGCAGCTCTCTTGTAAAAGCTTCAGCTCACACTGATATTTATTGTTATGTTTGAAAGAGAAGTACTATACCACATCTAGGCAAGTGGTCATATATTTTCCTTAGCATATTTCTTTTAAAAGGTTAGAATTGCAACAATAGATGCTGTGAGTGGTGTGTGTATCTATTAAAACATTTGATGGCAGGTACTGTGTGTGTGTGTGTGTAAAGGGTTAACTTTTTGTTAACCTGCTCCAATGACTCTCAATCTGCTGGTGCTTGGCTTTTTGTTGGCAAGCAGGAAAATCTCTGCACTCGGTAGGATCTGAGAGTGTAATCGGCACACATATCACTTAGAGAGTTTTTGACAGTGCCACACATTGCTCAGCACATCAACTCAGGGATGACAATCCATAAACTGCTCTACACTTGTATTTGGTATAACTGACAATCTTACACAGGTTGCCTGGTGTGAGGAAGAATTCAGTCATTTTCATGCCAGCATTACTGGAATACTGCTGCTTGATATCTTCTACACATCACGTACCATGCCTGCCGCATTGCACGTGAAAGCAGAAATTTCCCATATTTTAGAGATTCCTTTCTTCCAGCCATATGTCACCAAAGAAAAGTACCATCCCACACCCCCCTGCCTGCAACAACAACAAAAAAAAACTGAAAAAAAGCTGCAATTAAGTTTAGTTAGAATGGGGGAGGAAGAAAGTGAGGGTAACTTTCATATTTGGTTGAAAATTTAATTAACCACTTGCCTACTGGGAACTTTTACCCCCCTTCCTGCCCAGGCCAATTTTCAGCTTTCAGCTCTGTCACACTTTGAATGACAATTGCGTCATGCAACACTGTGCCCAAATTAAATTTTTATATATTTTTTTTCACACAAATCGAGCTTTCTTTTGGTGGTATTTAATCACCCTTGGGTTTTTCATTTTTTGAAAAAAAAATGAAAAAAAAAAAATTGAAGAAAAAAAGTTTTTCTTAGTTTCTGACAGTACATTTTGTAAATATGTAATTTTTCTCCTTCACTGATGTGCGCTGATGAGGCGCCACGGATGGGCACTGATAGCCTGCAGTGATGGGCACTGATAGGTGGCACTGATGAGCAGCACTGAAGGGCATTGAAAGGCAGCACTGACTGGCATCACTAATGGGCACTGATTGGTGTCACCTTTGGGCACTGCTGGGCCTGTACTGTAATCAGGGCACTGGTGATCAGTGCCCTGTTTACCTGTGCAGGTCTCCCCTGTGAGGAAATGCCACTGATCGACTCTCCTCGCCACACACCCTGTCAGTGTAAGTGGAGGAGAGCCAATAAATGGTACTTCCTTATTTCATATGACCGACTGTGATTGGACATAGCCAATCACATGGGTAAAGAGCGGCGTCATCGGCTCTTTACCGAGATCGGGGTCACGCTGTGTCCTACGGGGCGCACGAGAGCTGCTGTTCTGGGGCGCCGTCATATGTCGTCATGCATCTCACGCGCCGTATAGTAAAATGTAGGGAAGTGGTTAACCACTTCAGCCCCAGCAGATTTGACCCCCTTCCTTACCAGAGCACTTTTTGCGATTCGGCACTGCGTCGCTTTAACTGAAAAAAGCGGTCGTGCGACGTTGCACCGAAACAAAATTGACATCTTTTTTTAAAATTTTTTCCCACAAATAAAGCTTTCTTTTGGTGGTATTTGATCACCTCTGCGTTTTTTTTTTATTTTTTGCGCTATAAACAATAGAAGAGCGACATTTTTGAAAAAAAACACATTTTTCTTACTTTTTGCTATAATTTAATTGAAAAAAATGTTTTACTCAGTTTAGGCCGATATGTATTCTTGTCCATATTTTTGGTAAAAAAAAAACGCAATAAGCGTATATTGATTGAGTTGCGCAAAAGTTATAGCGTCTACAAAATAGGGGATAGATTTATTGCATTTTTTTTACTAGTAATGGCCGTGATCTGCGATTTTTTTTTTTATTTATTTTTTTTTTGACTGCGACATTGCGGCGTACACTAAGGACACTTTTGACACATTTTTGGGACCATTCACATTTACACAGCGATATTGCTATAAAATTGCACTGATTACTGTATAAATGTGACTGGCAGGGAAGGGGTTAACACTAGGGCGCTGCAGGGGTTAATGTGTTCCCTATGGTAGTGATTCTAACTGGGGGGGGAGGGGACTCTCAAGGGGAGTAGACCGATCGGTGTTCCTCTGTACTGGGAACACACCATTGGTCTCCTCTCCACTGATAGGATGTGGAGCTGTGTTACACACACACAATCCCACGGTCCTGCTGTGTTCCCAGGCAATCGCGGGTGCCCGGCGGACATCGCGGCCGCTGGGCACACGCAGCGGGTCCCGAGCGACGACGTGGGCGCGTGCCTCGGCCCCCTAGACAGCCAGGAATGGGAGGATGTCATATGACGTCCACCCAGGATGGGAGATCCATTTTGTGGACGTCATATGACAGTCCACGGTATTGAAGTGGTTAAAGCAGTTGTCCATGCTGGAAAAAAATTGAATTTCAGCAGCTACAAATACTGTAGTGGCTGACTTCTAATAAATGAACACTTACCTGTCCAGGGATCCAGCACTGTTCTCACCTGGTCTAGTTTTTCACTAGGGATGGGCTAATGGTTCGGCCTGAGCATGAGTTGGAGCCGAACATTTGCCTCTTCGGCCGTTCGTCGCACACTCGATTTTGCAGGGTGTTCGCCCTGACAAACACCCTGTAAAGCACTGAGCGATGCATGCTGCATTCAGTGTAAGCTGGTTGTTAAGGAGCAACGCCGAGAAGCTGGTCGCGGCTTCCTTAACAACCGATGAGTCATCAGCTGTCAATGGGTTTCCTTGCTGACAGCAGAATAAAAAAAAAGTGCAGGTAAAAAAAATAAAGAAAAAACGACATGCCAAAATAAAAAAAACTGCCTAGAGTCCCCTCAAATTCATACCAGACCATTATCCGAGCATGTAACCCGGCAAGTCAGGAAAGGGGAGGGGTTGAGCAATTGGGCGAGCGGAGTGGCCCCACCCCTTGCCTATACAAGTACTGTCAAAGCGCAGATAGGGCAGGAGGCCCAATATTTTTTTTCCGGGTCTGGCGGGCATCGTGATTGACAATGTGTATTTAGTTTGAAGGACACTTTTTTTTAATTTTTTTTATATTAAAGGACTTGTCAAAAACAGTTTCTTGTGATTATTACTTTTTTTTTTTTTTTTTTGGTGAATCGGGAGGGGTATGATGCACCTGAAACCAATTCACATGAGGGGGATCTGTGGGCCCACAGACCCCGACAACCACAGCCCAGGGTTGTCAGGATAAGGCCCCTGCCTTAAAGCACCCACTCCCCCATGTTGAGGACATGTGGCCTGGTATGGTTCAGGTGGGGCTGCAGACCCAGATAAGGGTCTGGATTTTGGGGGGGACCCCATGCTGTGTTTTTTTTTGGTGTTTTTTTTTATTCAGCTGTCAGCGTGGGGGGCGTCCTGTGCTTTCTGCCTTGGCTAACAGTTATCAATTAGTATTGCTCCAAATTCTCTGCACTACATATCACCTCCCCATATTTTATGGAAAAGAGACAAGGAGAAGCTTTAGTTCAGTCCTAAGGTGACGCTTCTGCTCCTCCATAGATTCAGTACAAGTAGTAAGTATTGTCACCCTAGGCCAGGAAGTATTTTATCAGAGCCACAACATCACTAGAAAGCTGTAATATATTAATATATAATTTCCATAATTGAAATGCTATGGAAAATGACTAACATCTATTATGAGATTAATATAAATTTGCTTCTGGATGATATTCTTGATTGATATGGTACAGCTGCTAAGCACCCGCTATTGTCTACATGGACAGTAGTAGGCAATGAGTTATTAATGATACCTGGTGCTGCGCTGTAAAGTGCAAACAATACCTTTTTTTAAATTGTGCAATCAAATGCAGTAATGTGCAATAATATAATATCCCCGGTTTATACCAATGAAGCATGTTGGGAGGAGCCTCATGCCTGTTGTGTCACTTCTGGCGATGTACTTCCGGTCGCTGTGGAGGGCGCACCCATTTTTATGGTTAGTTTGGCATACTAGGATTCTATGGGCTCACACATACTATTGATTTTTTTTTTTATGGTTTTAAAGAATAAACAAACGGTATTACACTATTTTGAGTCTCCTCTTTTTGTGGTGGTGCCGATTTGGGTGAAGTGGACCAGAGGAGGAGGAGACAAGCAAAGGAGACGGCACCAATCGCTTGTTGACTTTCTTATACCTATAAAGGGGTCGCATTGAATCTGGTGAGTGCCGCTCACTAAGGGTGGAAGGTGGTGGTGATCACTGGGTACAAGAGAACGCTTTAACACAGCACTGTAAGCACTTTATTTAGTGGATGAACTTATATTGCATTATGAAAGTACCTAGGAGGACTGATATGGGAAATAATAATGGATGGACAATATTGAGTTAGTCTATTGCACTTTGATTTTCATGTACTTTATTTTTGTCATTGCATGAGAACCTTTAGCACTTTATCATATTGAAGATCGTTATTGCACGATAATTCTGGCACCTTATAATATTGCATACTACTGGATTTGATTGCACAATTGAAGGTATTGTTTGCACTTTACAGCACAGCACCAGGTATCATAAATAATTTATCTATTATGAGAGATGTTGTGGCACCAAACTGTGTCAGATAATTTTATAGGAACAAAAACATTTTGATATTGACTTTACTAGTCAGAGCAGCATAAACATGGCAGACAAAAAGAACTCAAAACCAGTAACCATAACAACATAACCAGAGTTTTGTTTTAAAGTGTTCCCAGGGTAAAATCAACAATGTCATCACACCCACCGTCTTGGACTGAGCATGAGATCCTGGAATTCACATTCGAATCTGATTGCTGCTGTTAAAGTTTTTTTTTTTTCCCTTTCTCTTTCACTTTAGCAGTTGTAGTGCAGTGCATTTCAATGCCTAGTTTGCATGCTGTTCAAATAATAAGTAATGTGTTAGACTGCTTACAATTTTCCTAAAGTTTCTGAGGAAAAACTCAGAAGCAGGGAACCATGGGACTTCTTTCATATTCTACTTTTTAAGTAAAAGTGTTAAGTGTGTATTGTCTGATTATGAAAAAAAAAAAAAATCAAATGTAGCGACCCCCTGACCCTAACCCATGGTGGTACCTCCAGAGGCAGGGGTGGGCCAGCATTTCATCTCAGGGTTGAGTCCCATGGTTAAGATGAGGAATTGGAAAGAGCATTGGTTGCCAGTCACTTTAAGATTCATTGTAGAACAGTTAAGGAGGTAAGGGGTTTAGGGGTCCCATATACCAAGCAGATCGCTTCCACACTCTTCAGATCCATGTCCAGTGTCAGTTTCAGAACCTTTAAGCTGACCTGGCAACGCTGAAGGAAGTATCCTAGCTGGTTTACAGACTTCTCGCTCTGTTTTCTAGGCTCAATGCGTCCTCCTTCAAGCGAGTCACCAGCCCTTGTGACGAAAAGGGTCCTCCTTGGCACAGCTTCCCCCATCGACAGACAAGACAGCTCCAGGACCACTTCAGGCCCATTTCCAAATTCATCACATGTTAGGCCTCACATAGGCTATGGAGCCTAATAGCAGAGCTCAATCCAGTAGCACCATCCCAGGCCTCAGCCCAGGGAAAGACACATCCCCCCAGTCCTGTCCTAAATATTTATATCCTTTTCAGCATGCATAAGTGGCCATGAACCGCCTACTAGGTTGCCAGAAGGAAATATAAATATTCATAACTTAGTCTTGTTATGAAATCTCATATTGCCAGTGGTACCACTGACACCAGTGAAAAATCACACTCAAACTGAGCTTAGGGATTGACCAAGTGAAAAACTATACAATGAGTATGGGCTAACTACCACCCAGCCAAAGTATGAATTTAGGCAAAAGCCCCTGTTTAAGACGGTGCTACACCAAAAATACATTCACCAAAGAAACAAAACTATTTTTCACATTGACCTAAAAGTCAAAAGATATTCAAGTGAAAAAACCTGCTTACCGCTGTTTTATTGTGTGGTCTGGAGTCTACAGTGTAAAATTGTTAGCCAGTAGGAAGCAATGTCTGCTATTTATTGGCATTGAGCTTTCCAGGTAGTGGACAATTTGCTAATGCTAGCTTTCACAGTTTGCCTGGCTGTTGTGCTGACCTGCTATCTTCAAAACATTGAGACACTGATAAGTCAAATTAGGAACAAGTATACAGATCACATTCGAGACCATTCAAAAGTCCTCATCCAATTTATTTAAGGTCAACAATTCATAGTGTTCACCAATTCCCAACCATGTAACACCCACATGCCACACATGTGTCCATGGTGGTTAAAGTTTTTGTGCTGAGTGCGCACTTTGGGAGCTTCTACACCAGTGGCTGAGCTATCTCCAATAGCTCCTGGTCTCTAGTTCTGATTGAGAGCTGGCAGGATGAGCTACCAATCATGTGATCTCTGTGATAGCCAATCACACTGGTCACATGATTGGGAAGTATGTCCTGGCACTTCCTTAAGACCCAGGGCTGAGGTGGGAGGCCAGAAAGGAGTTAAAGAAAGAGGCCTAGCATGACAGTCAGGCAAAAACCATTGCTTTTTTAAAAATAGGTTGTATTGAATTTTTCACATATAATACAAAGAAGAGTGAAATAAAGAAAATAAACACGCAAATCAGTGCTAGTGCTCACAATAGAGTAAAGTATATGGATCCAAACGAAGGCGTGACATAACTGGGAATTTAACGACATGGTCCCTATACCTATTGCATATAACTACAAGAAGAGTTTAAATGGAACAACTTGTCAGAAACCATGAATCAGACTGAGACAGAAGCACAGTTAAATCATACTTGTTTAATAATAATTAAAGGTAAACATAGTCAAAACATAGCCAGAGTTCAGGAACCGGAACAGATAGTCAGACAAGCCAAAACGTCAGGGAGCCAGAGAACAGCATAGTAGAACAGCAAGCAGGATCTGGAGCCAGAAGGAATGTCAGCCAAGCAAGTCTTTAACAGAAACACAGGAGAGCATCTCTAGAGATGTGACCAAGGCGAAGGCAGAGCTCATCTGTCTCGATGGCTTAAGTAGGCAGGACTGACGAGCAGGATATCAACAGGTGAGTCACTGTGGAGAGATAGGAGCTGGCAATTAGCCAACAGCTGAGCGGCCAGCTCAGAGAAGGAAGGGCTGAGCCCAGCCCTGACAGTACCCCCTCCTCAATGACCCCTCTCCCTCGGAGGGCCACCAGACTTGAGGGGAAAACGTCTATGGAAATCACGGAGGAGGACATGGGCATGTACGTCCGAGGATGAGACCCAAGAGCGTTCCTCCGGACTGTACCCTTTCCAATGCACCAGGTACTGTATTCGCGCACGGAACCTACGGGAGTCAACAATGGACTGTATTAAATACTCCTCATGGTTCTCAACCTGTACAGGGTGAGGACGAGGTGGTAAAGCAACTGCAGACCAAAGGTTTTAATAATGCGTAAGCCACTGAGTTAATCCTGCGAAGAATACAGAAAGGCCCAATAAACCGAGGTGCGAACTTCAGAGAAGGAACACTAAGTCCGAGGTTGCGAAATGACAGCCAGACCCTGTCCCCAACCTGGTAGGAAGGCGCAGGCAGGCGTCTGCTGTCAGCATGGAGTCTGTACCTATCATTAGAATGTCCCAAAGCCTCCTGGACTTGTGCAATGAAGACCACGGAGATGCTCCTCTAAAGCAGGAATACTTTGCGAAACAAATAAGTCAGGCAACATGGAAGGTGGGAAACCATAGTTCGCCATAACAGGGACAATCGGGAAGCAGAATTCAAGGAGCTATTGTGAGCAAACTACGCCCATGGTAAGAGGTCTGACCAGTTGTTATGGTAGTCAGAAATATAGCAACGTAGGAATTGCTCCAAGGACTGTTTGCTATAATGGTGCCAATAATGTTAAAAACATAAGAGTTTATTGAACAATAATCTGCAATGATGTAAATCAGTGCATGCAGAGCTCCCCTCTGGCAGATGGAAAATCCAATCAGCGTTCACAACACTGTGTGAGTACCTTGTGCATTTGAAAGAAGCAGGGGTCAGCAAAGGTATTCTCCATGTTTCTTTCATGACTACCTTACTTTAAAGACTGATTACACCAACTATAATCCTATATTTATTTTTATTGGTGGAGTCATTGTATGACGCAATGGGGTTTACTTGCTAAAGGCAAATCCACTTTGCACTACAAGTGCGCTGCAAATGCACTTGAAAGTGCACTTGGAAGTGCAGTCGCTGTAGATCTGAGTGGGACATGCATGATAATTAAAAAAAAAAAACACATTTTAGCTCGCACATGATTGGATAATAACATCAGCAGAGCTTCCCCTTCATTTCAGATTTTCTCCTCAGATTTACAGCGACTGCACTTCGAAGTGCACTTTCAAGTGCACTTGTAGTGCACTTTTAGTGCAAAGTGGATTTGCCTTTAGTAAATCAACACCAATATGTCACTTAAGACTATTCACTAGGGAATAGGGTGAAGCTGTGTTTACTACAATTATATCATAACATGCAAGAAAAAAACAAGTTAACCCAGTTTTTCTTGCACACGATTGGATAATCAAAGTGAGCATGCATTGTGTACATCGACTTTCAAAAGTGAACTTTCACTGCTAAATGAGCAGTCCTTTAACTTCAATATATAGTAGGTGATACTGTGGTCAGGCGCTACCTGTATTGTGAGTTAGAAACTAGAAGTATATATAAAGCACGTCTGCTTAATTGCAAAAAAATATATAGTATCTGTAGTAGCAAAACATAAATTAAATTATAAAATGCTAGGATAGCCACCAGTGTGCGTCCAAAAATCAGTGTTCACAACGTGATACATAAACCATAAAAACCGAGCAAGAATCTGGCCCAATGTGAAAGGCTTCACTTGTGTTCACTTAGACCAGGGAGTGGGCCCCCCTAGTTTGTATATCTCAGAAAAAATATAATATATAAAACCTAAATCATATAAATGTTTGTGCTGGCATCAACCACACAATATGTGCCAAAATTAGTAACACAGTGCTAGGTGACGTGCACATTTAATAAAGAAATATTTATTTCACGTGTATAGTGATATAACATAAGTGATTCACCATAAACCAGGGATTAAAGTCCCCTAAGTACTTTGGACGTGTGAAGTGAAGATATATCCTGTAATTAGGTATATAGGACAAGAAGGTCACTATATGCTCTTAACGAAATAAATGACTAATAAAGTAAATAAAGCAAACAGGTATTTAAATGCAATCATAACACAAGAATTCATAAAAAGTGCCCAAACAGGTCCGCTAGTATAATCACAAAGGCCTTAAGCACAGCCTGCTAGTGGCCTGAATGTACAATTTTGACTGTGGTATGTGCTGGCTGTTTAGAACACAGCTTACTCTTATTAAGGAAGATACCGGTACTACAGTTGATAACAGTAACATTAAGTTCATATATGCTGTATGCAGTTAAATCTACAAGGTGTACGGAATCTAGTACACAAGTAAGTCACAAGACAGAGTAACTGTGAAGATGTCCAAAATATACAATACTGAGAGTTTAAACAGTCCAAGTTCTAAACTTTCCAAAAGGAAAAAGGAGATTTGGTGATTAAGTTGTGCTCATATTAGATCTTCGGGTGACTTCAGTGCTCCCCCTTTGAAATTCCCACTCACCGGATGCCTGCACCCCCGCAGGGGTAACACGCCTGTAGGACACTCTAAAACCAGATCAGGTCTCGGCTGGGTCAGTGGTCCAGGACTTATTCCTCCTCTGCTGGGCTGATCTAAGGAAGCTCAGGTATATTAGGTGATAGGAAGGTATCCTCATGAGGGGGGAGTGGAATAAGAGAGAAAAAAATCCCACTGTGCAATATCGTTGCCAAATAAAGGGTTAATTTATTTAAAAGCCAAAAATAAAAAGTATTACAGAAAAAATAATAATCAATAAAAATCGGGTTAAAAAATTGTATATTACATCCGCCTTAATGCCATGTGCCCCTCAGAAAAACCAGATTCTGGATCAGGAATCTTCTATATAAGGATCCCTACTGGTGGGGCATACAGATCGGCACTAGCGGCTCCCGCTACGGAGCTAGACACTGCAGTCGGATCGGCTTGCGTGCCACCTTTAACTCCAATATATGCCAGGTCCCAAAAATTTTACTATAATACTATTTTTGTATTTTAGCTTTTGTGTTTGGATTAATATAGTGGATCCAAAGTGTAGAAAAGTGATACTTTGCATATACAGCATATGCGCTTAACTCACTACAGAATATTGATTGTGGTATTTGGATCACGTGACTCATTTCATCCAAATATCGCATGTGTGAAAGTAAATTCGCTATCAGTTTTTGCAGTATTTACCACAATAATAGCAAACGAACAGTAAATACCTTATACACTGTCATTAAAGTAGATTCACAAAAAAAAATAATATATAAATACATTAATTGAATAGGAAGTGGTCAAGCCATGCGTTTATTTAAGGAATGTATGAAAGTATAAGAGCTGGTTGTTAAGGAGTGAGGGGTGACTTATCAGAATTTGTAAGCCTGCTTTAACAAGATCTACACACACACACACACACGTATGGGGAACATAGTCATTCACCAAAAAATTACAAGTGCACAACGTAAATATAAAAACACCACAGTTTTTGACAAGCCATTCAAAAATAAATCAACAACTTCTCCCAATGTACTAATAACGATGAATGCCACCCTCATCTAAAAAAATGCCTCCTGCCAACATGACCACTCTGTCACTTGGCTTCCTCTGACTGACATGCCGCATCTCTCCCATCGCTTAAGTAAACATGGGGGCAGGGGTAAATTATGGCATAAGGGATGGGGCCACCTTGTAACATCATTGATCATACATAGACACATCCATATTTGATCAATGATGTAATTTGGGGCAGAGATGCCCAGTGACATCATTGACCATACATGGACACATATTTGGTCAATGATGTCGCTGCACACTCGTCCACCCCCTTTTCTGGGCTGCCAGGATGCATGCTCTGATACATGTCTGGTATGGATTTGGGGGGGGGGGGGGTAGACCACCCTTGCATCATTTTTTTATTTTCTTTGAAGTGAGGTCCCCTCCAAAATCCATACCAGACCTGAAGGGTCCAGTATAGATTGGGGGGGGGGGGGGGACTGCATGGCAAATACAAATGCTAAAAGTCTTACTTCTTGCTGCATCCAAGCAAAAAAATATGGAATATTTTCATTAGACAAATACCGCACATTTTGCAGTAATAACACACGCTTTATTTTAAAGAATGTTTTTTATTTAAAAAGACAAATCTGAAAAAACCGATAATTCCATACACGTTTTGAGCAGTAAAACAGTGAATAATCAAATCTTTCTGTGCAAAGTCCATGAGTCTGTGCTTTAATTTTCGGAGAAGATAAAGAATCGATAGTTTTTTGATGGTGTATATCCAAGCACCGTTTGCACGTGAACACTCTCCCCTCAGGGGGTTTTTAAAAATTTAGGCCTTAATATAAGGTATCACTCTAAACTGCGATAAATAAACACCACTTTAGTAAAACGGAGAATCCCAATCGCAATGATGATTCATAAAAACGAAGAGAATATCCATAGCGTAAAAAAAATAAAAACAATATACCCTGCAACTTCCCCTTTAAAAAAAAATACAAAAAAACGTGTGAGGGATGAGTGGATGGTAATCCTTCAAGCCATGGTTTTCTGGATCAAAAAGCGCTAAGGAACACCATCGCCCTGAAGGTACAAGTGATCTCTTTATATGCTGCTTACAAAGAATGTTGATTGTACGTAAATGTCTTAAAGGGGAAGTTGCAGGGTATATTGTTTTTACACACGAGCGAGTTGATTCCCCCCTGAACCCCTGATTCCTTGTTGCTGACACCTTTTATCTGAGGAAGTGACCAGACCCTGTATAGAAACTTGGGTCATTTTTCCAACAGAATTCCATACACATGGTCACACAAGTTCTCTGAACTTTCGACCATCAAGAACGTGGTGACGTACAACACTATGCTTCAGAGAATGCGTCGAATTGTTTCCGAGCATGCGTAGGAATTTTGCCTGTCGGAATTGGTACAAACGATTGGAATTTCCGATTGGAACTTTTTCCAACCGAAAAATTGAGAACCTGCTCTCAATCTTTTGCTGGCGGGAATTTCCGCCAGCAAAAATCCGTTGGAGCATACACATCGGACTTTTGCTGGCGGAATTTCCGATCGTGTGTATGGGGCATAAAAGCAAATGAACTAATACAACAAATACCCCATGAAGAGAACCGTATTATTTAGTATTAGGTGATACACTTGCATGTAAGTTGGTATAGCATTGATTTAAAGAAATTAAAATTTTAGTCGTTTTGGCTAACATTAAAGCTCAGATAGTAGATTTAACAAAGAAACACATGCCATGCGGCTATGGGGAGCTATTCTTAGAAAGTCTTCTATACTGTGGGTGGTAGCAACTGGATTCACCAAAAATAAACAGAAGTTTACAACAATCTATTATGTTCTAGAGTAACACAGCCCGGGTGGTGTAATAAAGATATTATAATAAAAGGTTTGTCACCAAAGTACAATAACAGCGTAAAAGTCATTAAAAAGGGATCACATTTTAAGGGCCATTTAACACAACGTGTAACACATGCACCAACAGATGTTATGTAAAAAGAACAGTTGTTTTGTCCAGCTGGTTTAGAATTATTCAGAAAGAGCCTTTTTTATATGACGATCCTAATTCTTCTAGGAATTGCTGGACCCCGAATAAAGAGTGAAGCACACTGTAAAGTATAGTAGTCAGCACGCCACAGTGCCTGTTAATTAAATAGGTCTATTTTGTATGACAGGAAATGTTTTTCGTACTGGTTCTATTACTATTATTGAACTATATAATAGTATTTTTAATGAAAGGGATACTGTACCCAGGATCAACACTTGTGTGATTAGGGTACTAATATACTTTGACATCTGTCAGTTGCTGTTGTGGACCTCTGTTCATCCCATTTCTAATAGATAAAATATTCTATTACCTGATAATGATAACCATTGCTATGTATTTATTATACAGGTACGCATGTAATTTTATAAATACTGACACAAATACCTAAACATATGTATATGCAGTATGTGTTAGTATGCATGGATTAATTTGATTAAATCCTATGCCTACATTTTTATTTTATAGCATTGATGATGTGTTGCATTACATAAGATAAATGTATATTGTGTCTTTCTGGCTAAATTTGTCAGTAGGGCACAGATAAAGTTCATACAAAGCTTGTGATGGATTTGCAGAACCCTACAGCAATAAAACCAGTTATAGTAATGTAGCACTGACACTCTGGCTGGTCTTGCTATCTTGGCCCAGGTACACTTTTCCCACAGTGTAAGAGCAGCCAGGACACCGTAGCATCCACACTTCTGGCTCATTAAGTAGTCTAGGGGATTGCTTATTTCTTATTTTTTTGCATTATAACTTTGGGACAGAGGAAGCAGATATCCCAGAATATTTAACAAAAATAGAAGGATGCCCTCTCTTAGCAACTAATTATTCTTGAAAAGTCCCTTAGCAACAGCTCTTGGGACGGTGGACAGCACTGGGCACCAAAGCAATGTCCCAGGCCGGGTGAACCTCAGTCTCAGTTGAACAGGGGTTTAACAAATAGCACTTACCTAGATCCTGCTCTCAGGTCTGTACTCACAAGTTGGGTGCTGGGGTACCTTTCTCAGCTTCAGACAGACAACTGTGTAGTGGACTAAATCAAGACTGAATCCCAGGTGAAATCCTCCTCCTTCTCAAGCTTGCAATCTCTCGGAAGACAGGGCCCCAGCCCTAGGGTATCTGGGGGCCTTGGTGGGCTCCTGGTAAAGGTGCAGGGCACCTGCGAGATTGGACAAGGACCTAGACTCCAGCAGCCCCAGACTATTTGTCCTCTTTAGCCACCTTTTGAGCATGCCTCCTCAATGATTATCTGGGACTTCATAAATATTAAGACTGCTCATTCCACCTGCTTCACTCCTATGCTCTGGTGCCTTCCAGAAAACAGGGAGAGAGAAATCAAGTGTGCAGCCTCTGATGACCCTGATCAGTCCAAAGCAAAAACAGCAGCTCCACTGGTTATAGGAGCACAGCAAAAGGGACTAATTTTTGCTTGACAGCCTTGCACTTACCTAGGAGGGTGCTACAGTAATTTTAGCTGCAACAGTTCTTTAAAATTAGTAATCAGTGATCTGCTGGTTTCATATTTGTTATGTTCAAAATATCTATAAATACAAAATATAAATGCAGATGAACTATTTTACATGCAAGGGATGCCTTGGTTACCTCTGCTCCACTTTTGTCATGTTTCAAGCCATAATTGGATGTTGTGTACTTCCTTTAGGAGGAACATACATTCACTAGCCCCTTTATTAGGTAAACCTTGCTAGTACTGGGTTGGACCCCCCGCCTTCCGGACTGTGTTAATTCTTCATGGCATAGATTCAACAAGGTGCTGGAAACATTCCTCAGAGATTTTGGTCCATATTGACATTATAGTATCACGCAGTTGCTGCAGATCTGTTGGCTGCACATCCATAATGCGAATCTCCCTTTCCACTACATCCCAAAGGTGCTCTATTGGATTGAGATCTGGTGTCTGTGGAACCATAGATACAAGGCAGGATTGATCCATGCTTTCATGTTATTTATGCCAAATCCTGACCCTACCACCTAAATGTCGCAGCTGTAATTGAGACTCATCAGACCAGGCAAAATTTTTCCAATCTTCTTTTGTCCAATTTTGGTGAGCCTGTGCAAATTGCAGCCTCAGTTTCCTGTTCTTGGCTGAAAGGAGTGGCACCGGGTGTGGTCTTCTGCTGCTGTAGCCCATCTGCTTCAAGGTTGAATGTGTTGTGTGTTCAGAGATGGTTTTCTGCATACCTTAGTTGTAACGAGTGGTTATTTGAGTTACTGTTGCCTTTCTATCATCTCAAACTAGTCTGCCCATTCTCCTCTGACATCAACACGGCTATTTTGTCCACAAAACTGTCGCTCGCTGGATATCTTCTCTTATTCGGACCATTCTCTGTAAGCCCTAGAGATAGTCGTGCGTGAAAATCCAAGTAGATCAGCAGTTTTTGAAATACTCAGACCAGCCCGTCTAGCAACAACAACCATTCACTTAAATCATCTTTCTTCCCCATTCTGATGCTCAGTTTGAACTTCAGCAAGTTGTCTTCATTGTGTCTAGATGCCTAAATGCATTGAGTTGCTGTCATGTGATTGGCTGATTAGCAATTTGTGTTACCAAGCAATTGAACAGATGTACCTAATAAAGTGTCCAGTGAGTGTACATTCTCTGGTCTCTATGAAGGAGGAGTGGCCCTTTCTGACAGCAGTAACTACAGGCAAGACACGGCCTAGCTAGCCTGTACATTGAAATGTAGACTACTGTTTGATATAATGTTGAAGGTTTGACAGAGTAGGTAGCGATACATTCTAAATACTTTTCCTATGCAATAAACAAAATTAGCTTCTCCCTCTCTCCCTCTCCCCATCCATAAAACAATTTCATTTACGGAACGTGACGGAAATGTAACACTCCCATTGGTTGTGCTCTCAACCAAACTATCAAACCATCCAATGGCTGGTGTCTTAACTGATCACATGTACAGTATCATGCCAGTTGTAGATTAAACTGAGGCAAAGATGGCGGCTTCATTGGCTGAAAACTATAGGGGGGTTTACTTACACTTTTTTATAGAATTTTTTTTTTTTTTTTTTTTTAATAATGTATATCCTTAGGCACTTTATTAATAGGCATCTCAGCTGAAGTGTATGTGGTAGAAAGCTGTATTAATGTTTTCTAACATGCTTGTGAACTCGAAAGGGTGTGGACACCCAAAACGGATGTTCAGATTGTTCTATGCGTAATTCGAAGAGCAAAGATTAACTTCTCAGCAAGAAAATGGTGGTGTTTCATCCTCTACTTTGGATTTATTATACTAACACAGAGTAGAAGAGAAAATTAAAATTCGTCCGGCTCTCAATTTCTTTATATACTTTTCTAGCTTACCCTGACCTTAGATGGGTTATGGTTACTTATTGAAGGTGATTTGGCAGCCTCTTTGTATCCCTTTGGCGGTTCATGTAAGACATTTTGACCTAAATGTCATGCGGTAAGGCTTGTCAATCTATTAACACACAAATCACAAGCTTCCCAAAATAGTATTAGTATAAACAAGGCCGCAGTGTACACTGTCTCCACCTGTGTATTATTTTAATTATATTGACTTGGAAACAAACTACAGCAAGTGTGCATCTGACTAGCAATGAGCACAGCTGCAAAATTACAATTTGTCATAGTTGCTGGAGAGTGTAATTAATAGCATGAAAATACACAGTGTAACGCTACCAGTTTCCTTCAGTGCATCTACTGTGCATTGATGTTTATAATAACTATGCAGCCTTGCAAAATTTGGCATATATTAAATCTGTAGTAAGACACTGAAAATATAACACTTTAAAAAATGAGTGAAGGCAACACAAGATGCCAGATATACCTTTTTGCTCACCTGTGTACCTTGGAAAGCCCTCTAAAGTACCATTTACTTCCAGGTAGTGTTAGAACATGCATGCCACCACCTTCATCTACAATGCTGTTTGGCCTGCACATTGCCACGTGGGAGCCAGTGTGTGTTCCAAAATTTTGACATTCTTCTAGTTAGTTTTATATGGAGAAACTCTTTAAGAAGGCTCCAAGGCAAAGTGGGATAACCATTATTTAATTTATATACAACAGGAAAAAACTAAGTATCAAAGTAATATTAATTTTAAGAAACACTCTAGAAATGCAATTTTTTTATTTAAACTCGCACTAGTGTGGAAGAGTCAAACGTACTTAATTTCAGTTCAACAGTCATTCGGTGAACATATCATACATTCGGCTGCCGAATCAAAGCCCCACTGAAATCAATAGGAGGGAATCTATTGAATCAAGTATCCTTATTTTAAAGGTTAATATACAAGGTATTGGCATAAAAGGCATGGGGCCTGGGCACTGCCCTGGGGGACATGTAACAATGCAAAATTAATTTAAATAGCATGCCTGATGGGTGCCCTTAACCAGCCTGTAAGTGGGCAGATCTATACAATGTATATAACCTACTGCACAAATGGTAACATTTACCCTACATTCACACCTATGCACTTTTTGGTGCATTTTGCACTGGGTGGTGACATCGCAAGGAGCGGGGTGTCACCGGGTGGCCCCGCCCCTTGCCTATTTAAGAACTGTCAGGCGGAGGAGCGAGCAGTCGGTGGTTAGCCTTCGAGTACGGAGCTTCTTTTTTTTTTTTCAGGGTCTGCCTGTTTAGGGGGCGACTTGATTGATGTTGTACCTACACCAGGGCCATTATTTTGGGCTTTTTAATAAAGGAATTGTCAAAACTTTGGGTTCTTTTTTTTTTTTTGTGTTTTTTTTTTTTTGAGTGAATGACTAGGACTACAATGTACCCCTAGTCATTCACATGGGGGGAATGGGATCTGGGAACCCCCTTGTTAAAGGGGGCTTCCTGTTTTTGATAAGCCCTCTGCCTGCAGACCCCCACAACCACAGTCCAGGGCTGGTGGGAAAAAGTTCCTTGTCCCCATTAACAAGGGCCCGGTATGGATATGGTGGGGACCCCACGCTGTTTGTTTCACACATTTTTTTTGCTGACAATTCTTTTCTTTACTGACTCATCAGTTAAGGATGCAGCAGCTTCCCGGCCTGCTCCTTAGCAACCGGCTATACACAATGTTTTTAAAGGGTAAAAAAACCACAACACAAAATGCATGAAAACTGCATGCAAAAAATGCATGGGTTTAAAAATGCAAAATGCACCGCAAAACATGCCTAAAAAACACATCCACAACCGCATAGATGTGAAACTAGACTTACAGAGAATAAAATGCATTTTAGATTGCTGGTAATTTACTTTTTCTTTCAAGCTTAGTTTATTTTTCAAAAAACGGCATAGGGCCCCCTAAAATGCATACCAGATCCACATCAAGGGGGATGAGGGTCTGGTATGTATTTTGGAAGGAGCTTATGCTGTTTTTTACAAAATAAAGGAAATCATCTGAAAAAAGTACATTACAGCAAATGTTTTTTCTCTCTCCCAAACATTAGTTCAGACTGAATCCATGACTGTTCGAACAGTTAACAATTAGGGCTTTCAGCAAGGATGAACATGTCAGTTTCCAGCTGTCAATTGTTGCTAAGGAAGCATCAGCCATTGCGTCCTTACCAACCACTGGCATACCCCGCTCCATTCACTTACGTGGCTGGGATACCCCAGCCACGTAAGTAAATGGGCCAGAAATGGATTGGGGTACATCATTGTCTAAATATGGCCATGCAGCTTTTTTTGATGAAGTCCTAAATTAAAGAAAAAATTGCAGGGCACAGTGGCTGCCATTTTTTCTGTACTCTTTTTGCTCAGCTTCTGTCCATTGCACCATAACACTGCATTGCCAGGGGAGGACAAAAACGTTTTGTCATTTTTTTTTTATTTATTTACATCCTTTCAGGCAACCATTTATCAACAGTAGACAAACAATTGTCTAAAACAAAAATAGGTGATTCTGGGTAATTGTCTTGTTCAGTTGTACAGTCCTCCTGTATGCCATCCAAAATATTTCATTGTTTTCTTGCTTAAAACATACTAATGCTGACTGTTTTAGGTGAAAAAAAAAAATTACGGTTCTTCCAAAGCTGTCTTGTTTTTTTCCCCACACATTTCTTGCTGCTGTCAGAACACAGCTGGTGTTTTTTCACCTTTTTTCACAGTGTGCATCAATTAATTACAGTGTTGTCTGCGTGCACACAATGCAGGAAGAAATTCTAGCTCCCAATATATTTGGATTTTGAATAGTGTTTTATAATTTTACTGTGCTCAGTTACAGGCCGGAAAGTAAAACTTGTATTCATGTGTCAAACCTGTCAAATTCTTGTAAAAAAGAACCTTCTTTTCTCCGAGCTTGCTACTGTCAGAACACACCCCAGGTTCTATCCTGCATGGACATTTTTGCAGTGTGCATCACTGAATCATGGCGTTCTGCTGCTGAAATAGAAACATTCAAACTCTAAACTCCACTCTAAACAAAAATTTTAAAAGTTAAAATTATTTTCTTTTAAAGTATTAAAGATTTTATAAAGTCTGTTGTAAGCCTGTAAAATTATATTCTACAAAAAGAAACCTTATCATTAACCACTTTCAGACCGGACCATTTTGCTGGCTTAAGACCAGACCACTTTTTGCGATTCTGCACTGCGTCGCTTTAACTGACAATTGCACGGTCGTGCGATGTGGCTCCCAAACAAAATTGACGTCCTTTTTTCCCACAAATAGAGCTTTCTTTTGGTGGTATTTGATCACCCCTGCGGTTTTTATTTTTTTCGCTATAAACAAAAAACGAGCAACAATTTTGAAAAAATTATTTTTTTACTTTTTGCTATAATAAATATCCCCAATAAATACTTTTTTTTCCCCTCAGTTTAGGCCCATACTTATTTTTCTACATATTTTTGGTAAAAAAATCGCAATAAGCGATTGATTGGTTTGCGTAAAAGTTATAGCGTTTACAAAAGGCATAGTTTTATGGCATTTTTATAAAAAAAAAAAGTGACTGCGACATTATGGCGGACACATTGGACATTTTTGACACATTTTTGGGACCATTGTCATTTATACAGCAATCAGTGCTATACAAATGCACTGATTCCTGTGCAAACTGGGCGTGAAGGAGGTGGCAGTGTTAAGTTTGTCCTAGGGGCGTGTTGCTAACTGTGGGGGCGTCGCTGTGTTTTACAGATCACTGATCTCTGCTCCAATCACAGGGAGCAGAGATCAGTGTCACTTGTTGCTAGGCAGAACTGGGAGATGCTTGTTTACTTCAGCATCTCCCCATTCTTCCTCCCCGTTAGACGATCGCGATCGGATTTAGAGGTCCCGACCAGCGGGCACGCGATGGCACAGCTGCAAATTCAAAGGGACATACCTGTACGCCCTTATGCCTGTTTGTGCCATTCTGCCGACGTACATCATTGTGCGCTGGTCGGGAAGCTGTTAAAGGGGTTGTAAACCCTCAAGGTTTTTGACCTTAATGCATTCGATGCATTAAGGTCAAAAACCTCCTGTGATGAAGCCCTGTCTTTCCTGCGACAGGGACAAGCACACCAGCTCCAGCCTGGGTCTTGGGTCCTGATTAGATAGATTGAAAGCAGCGCAGCCATTGGCTACCGCTGCTGTCAATAAAATCCAATGACGTGGGAGCTGGGGGGTCCTGCTGTCTGTGTCAATGGATGCAGTAGCAGGAAACGGGAGCACGCCCACACAAGTGCCCCGAGGGAGAGCGTCTCTCTAACGGGGCACTCGAGAAGAGGAGCCAGGAGCACCGCTGAGGAACCCCAGAAGAGGAGGATCAGGGCCAATCTGTGCAAAACCAACTGCACAGAGAAGGTAAGTGTGGCATGTTTGTTTTTTTATTTAAAACTAATCTTTACATATCCTTTAAGGCTGCTTTCACACTGCTCCATTAAAAAAATGCATCAAAAATGCATGATGCGTTTCTGGTGCATTTCCTGGTTGCCTGACTCCAAGCATACGCCTGTGAAACATGGGCATGTGACTCAAAAACAAACCAAAAATACTTTTTTGATGCATTTTTGACATGTTATTCATTTCAATAGGGCGCTGCATTTTTGGTGCGGTTTTTTAAAAAGCACACCAAAGATGCAACAAGAAAATCTTTTCAAAATGCAGAGTCCTATAGAATTTTACCACTTGCTGACCGCACTATAGCCGAAAGATGGCTACAGCAAGGTGATCCAGTTCTGGGAGGGGGTTTATTGATGTCCTCTTAGTACCCCGCCCCCCTGTGCACCCCTGGGGCAAGCATCCGGCACGCTCTGTGATTGTAGATCAAGGTAAATGTCCAATCACAGCTGATCCCATGTAAGCAAATGCCTGTTAGCTGTTACCGTGTGAAGAAAGGAAATGGCTATAACCGGCTATCTTGTGACAGCAGCAAACATTAACACTGATAATCAGTGCCAATCAATGAAGCAGTGCAGCCTCATCAGTGGCCTCCTCATCAGTGCAGCTTATCAGTGCAGCCTCATCAGTGCCCATCAGTGCAGCCTATCAGTCCCCATCAGTGCAGCCTCATCAGTGAAGAAGAAAAATTACTTATTTGCTAAATTTTATAACAGAAACAAAGTTAGTTGTTAGTTTTAGCAAAAAATGGAAAACTCAGTGGTATTTAAATACCACCAAAAGAAAGCTCTATCTATCTAAAAAAAAAAAAAGATAAAAATGTCATAACGGTACAGTGCTGCATGACTGCACAATTGTCATTCAAAGTGCGATAGCAATGAAAGCTGAAAATTGGCCTGGTCAGGAAGGGGTGTGAAATTGCACAGTAGGCAAGTGGTTAAAGGGAAACCTTTTTCTTTAAAAAAAAGTCATCAGTGTGAAAGGGCCCTAAGGGTGTTGAGGAAAAGTGTGTGTGTTTTTTTTTTTTTTTTTCTAATCATCATTGTTTTTTGCGGTCATTATACTTCGTTGCCTTACTCTTCTAAAATGAATCAGACAGTCACTCGTTACAAATAGTCAAGTTTCTGGATAAAATGTCTCCCTCAGGCAGTATATGTAATCTACAGTATCACCATACAGGTATTCTCAGTATGTTTCACCTGTAGCATTTTCAACAACCTTGCAGATTTTTTATATCTGTTGTAAGTGTTCCTTTCCCCGCATCTTCACTAACAAGCTCCCTTTTCCTTTCGTTTATGTTTCTGCCTAGTTAAATCTTGGCATCTAGAAAATTATTGTACAGGTTTTTACAACAGCAGATTTTGCCCTACTTGCATTATATATCAACTGCATTACATTTTTATCTTTTAAGTGCAAAAGAAATTTTACTTTACTCACTAAATATATCTTAAATAATCAACTCTAATGTCTCTTGTGTAGCAGTTTCATAGAAATGGATCACTGGCCTCTAAAGTACATTTCATATATTTTTTGTGCTTCTTCATATATTTTATTGTATTAATAGTACAATGGTGATTTTACTCTCTTTTCTGCTATAATTCCCTTGCTGCAACTCATCATCTGTTGAATCTATCTAGGGTTCATAAATAGAGAATACTAATATAACAAAAATACCTTGGTAGAAGTATTTGCTGCCCTTTGTAGGCTACTTCATTGTAGTTGAATCTTCTAAGTACAGTGATGTATTTATACTTTCCTTTAGAGTATTTTTTGAACAGCCCATGACAATATATTTTTCTTAGCATCTTTCAAATGTAATACTCTTGCAAATTTAAAGGTGTCGAGGCAGCACAGATACGTTAAAGTAGGAATAATGACAAGAGACCAAAGAAACTCTCAAAACCTATCTTTATTAATTACCTCTCATATATAATTGATTTATAATTTCTCTGATAGATTTTTCTTCTGCTTCTACCCGATAATATTGCCAGTGGAAACTAGTGTTGCCTGGCCAGAAGTGCCACTGTAATGCAGCTGCTTAGCCCCAGGCTTTGATAGGGCCACCCATGCTGTCATCTCCTTCTCCCTGGTCACAATTGTACTCGGCTTTGGACTGGGAGAGAGAGCCTGCCACTGGCTGCAGCCGCGGTTGCCTGGGGAAAAAGCCCCATGCACCACTTGGCAGGAGAAGAGGAAACTATGATTAAGTGTACCCTCAACCCTGATAGGCTCGCTCAGTAATATTGGGACCTGCAAGGACTAAGGTAGGTGTAGTCATGAACCTTCTGCTGATGCACTGAGTTGCCGCAGGGAGACTAAACTGCTGCATCTGCCCAGAGACTGCTGCTGCCATAGTAAATGTTGTGTGTGCACAGAAGACCGCACACTGGATCGGGGGGACTCAGAAGGCTACGGAGAGAGGAGTGTGTACTGTGGTTTGTGGCAGACTATTAACCCATTTCCCTGCCCTTGTGGGACCCTGCTGAAGTTTTGGTGTCCAGATCTGCATTTTTGTGGGACTGCAAGGCAAGGCTCTTCCTGCTGCCGGAGAGTGCAAAGGTATCCAGGACATATGCCGCTTCATTTGGGGTAAAAAAAAAATGCAAGCAAAGGGGAGGGCAACTCCTAGCACAATGAAACTCTTTATTAAACAAATGAAACCATGGCGTACACGTATGCAATCACATGTTGTCGAGTGATAATCATAAGCATCCAGCATTATCTCTGGTATAAACCATCCTCCTCCATAGAGGCAACTTATATAAAGGCAATGCTTGCTGTCATTCAATCTTTGTTGTTTGCTACACCTTGTGCCAATGTCTGTTACCAAGGAGTAGGGATGAGCCCGATTTTACGTTCAACTCGAACATCGGGTGTTCACCTGTTCGCCGAACAGTGAACATTATGTGTTGTTCGCTGCAAATTCGAAAGCTGTTGGTACACCGTTAGTCTATAGGACACTAACATGAAAAATCAAAAGTGCTAATTTTAAAGGCTTATCTGCAAGTTATTGTCATAAAGTGTTTGGGGACCTGGGTCCTGTCCCAGGGGACATGTATCAATGCAAATTATTATTATTTTTTTTTTTTAAACGGACGTTTTTTCGGGAGCAGTGATTTTTGAATGCCTTAAAGTGAAACAATAAAAATGTAATATTCCTTTAAATATTGTGCCTGGGGTGTCTGTAGTATGCCTGTAAAGTGGCAGTTTTCTAGTGTTTAGAACAGTACTGCAGCAAAATTACATTTCTAAAGGAAAAATTGTCATTTAAAACTGATCGCGGCTGTAATGAATTTTCGGGTCTCGACAATATAGATAAAACTCATTGGAAAAAAAGGGCCTGTCCATTACCAGGCCCTTTGGGTCTGGTATGAATATTAAGGGGAACCCCGAACCAAAAATTAAAAAAAATTGCGTGGGGGGGGGGGGGGTCCCCCTAAATCCATTCCAGGCCCTTCAGATCTGGAATGGAAAGTAAGGGGAACCCTACGCCAAATAAAAAAAAAATCCATACCAGACCCTTATCCGAGCACCTGGCAGGCCACAGGAAAAGAGGGGGATGAGAGGGTTCCCCCCTCCTGAACCATACCAGGGCACATGACCTCAACATGGGGAGGTTGTTTTGGGGTCTGACCCCCAAAGCACCTTGTCCCCTTGTTGATGGGGACAAGGGCCTCATCCCCACAACCCTTGCCTGGTGGTTGTGGGTGGGGGCATATCGGAATCTGGAAGCCCCTTTTAATAAGGGGACCCCAAGATCCCAGCCCCCCTCTGTGTGAATTGTTAACGGGTACATTGTACCCCTACCATTTCACAAAAAAGTGTAAAAAAGACCAGAGACAGCTTGGGACAAGTCCTTTATTAAAAAATAAATAAAAATGTCCAGCAATGTCCTTTCATCTTCTATAACGCCACCCGACGGACCTGGGTGACAGTTCTTGTATAGCTGAGGGTGGGGCCACCTGGTGACATTAATGGGTGACCTCGCTCCCCTCTGACACCATGGGATTCCCCGTGGCTTCCTCGTGGCATCAAAGGGGGCGTGGTCCCCCGTTTACGTCACAGACTCATCAGACTGATGCAGGCTAGCACAGGTGATGGCGGGCATCTAAGATGGTTGCTGGTAGCAGATAGTAGGTCAGCCAGAACAGCAGGGTGGTAGGCAGGTATCGCTAACAGCAGGCAGAGTAGCAGGGTCAAGCAGGCCATGTCTCACACAAGGCAGGAGGGATCGGTTACAGTGCACAGGCAGGAGCGTGGTCAGCAAACAACTGGGTCTGGAACCGATCAGAGAAGCAGGAGCCAATAGAGTAGACAAAAGCGGAGGTCAGGGGACAAGCCGATGTCAGTGTCGGTGGAGACCACAGAGTGGCCAAGACAAGACGAGTCAACAACTGGAAACAGGATACAGAATCGCAGGAACACAGAATACACAGGAGGCTGAAGGCAAAGCAGCACTGATCCTGAGCAGTGTCCGAGTTTAAATCATTTGTCACAGGTGCATGCGAGAGCATATGCATTAGCCAGTGCCCAATTCTTCCAAGCACAAAAGGGATCATGTTTTAGCCTGTGCGCAGAAGTCCGTACAGAGGAGCAATTTCCTCCTATTGGCAAGCCTTTCCTTACAGTATTGAGAGGTTGTATGTGCAATGTACTGACCTTGAAGGATACAGCTGCCATGACTAGGAGCTGAAGATTTGGGACAGAGCGTATGGAAAATGATGCATACAATGCAACTGAGTCTGCTGCTGTTATGTCCTTCACTTTTGCTAGCATCTTGCTCTAGAACCTTTAACCTTGCCTTGGCTGTGGCATGTTTACATCGTTTCCCTAAAAATTTCGATCTCTGCTTTCTTGTGTGCAGCTTCTGCGTCTATCTCTGCTTTCTTACATGTAGCTTTCACTTGTATTTCTGTTTTCTTGTATGCAGTTTCTGCTTTCATCTCTGCTTTCACCTCTCATTTTTTGCGTGCAGTTTCTGAGGCTTTTGCTTTCATCTTTCTTTTGGGCAAAGGCTACCTGAAATTTAGAAGCTTCAGCATTGGCTTTAAGTTGTTGGCTGAGAGTGGAAAATCTCTTGTTGAGACTTGGCAGATCTTGAGAAGTGCCTTATGGAAGAGATTTAGATTCATGAAGTTGTGTTGTGATTCTCACTGCTGCCTTTGTTTTTAGTACTAAATTGTCTCCCTCTAGATTAAGTTCATCAAATCCCTTTCATTATTTCTGTGATTCTTTAGTGATGTACCACTTTAAGAGATTAGAATATTGAAGGCACAGTCTTTGATAACTCTCGTAGGTAGCAGTGAATTATTTAAGAGCACCTTCTAGTTGCAGCACCTCATGAAATGATTGAGGAAAGACTTGCAATCAACAGTTTTAACCCATAAGTGATTAACCCTAGGCCCCTTAAACACGGGGCGGGCTCCATTGGAGTCCGCCTGCTCAGCAGGAAATTTGTCTTCTGATCCCTGCTGAGCAGGCAGATGGCTGGTCCATGTCCGCACAGACAGTCTGCTCTCCTCTATGGGCAGTTGGATGTAAATGGATCGATGGGAAACAATGGCGTCCCTAGGGGGGGCAGAGGGGGCCCTGACCCCCCAAAATGATGCTGTGCCCCACCATGTGCCCCCCCCAAAAAAAAACACCAAAAAAAATTTTTTCTTTGCCTTTTAAAAAAAAAAAAAAAATGTCTTTTTGTTTGCATCCATAGCAGATGCGCCACATCTTACTCAGGCTGCCGCTGGACTAACACAGTCTCTATTGAGAGGGGGAGTATTCTTCTAGCCTGGACGCGTGGGTAAGTGTGTGCACTGCAGTACACTGTAATCACTGAACTGCATTATCTCCATCCCTTCTCTCCCCCATCTGTCCCTCCCCCTCTCCTGTTCTTTCAAGACCTTCACAACTTACTTTCACTTTCAGCTAGGCAGGTAATAGACTATGCAAATTTCTTTCCTGCATCCACAGAGTGCAGGAAAGTAACTTGCATGATTCCCCCATTAACACAGACAGTGGTGACAGGGGAATATCCTTCCTGCCCAGCAATTGTATTCTCCCAACAAACAGTCATTATCACTAGTGGCTATAGCAACCACTAATGATAATCATAAGAGTATCTGTCAGGCTGGTTGTTCCCAATTTGATCGATCAACTTGGTACATTCAGCCTGCTCATTAATGGTTCAAACCTCAACCAGCTGAGATTTAAACTGCCTATGGCTGGTCTTAGCACTTAGACAGCCCATACATTGATCACTTTTTTCATTTAACTAGTAGGTTGCATGAAAAAAAAAGAAATGATCCAATTCTCCCATCTACACATTATAGGTGGATGGGGGAATCCTTGCAGTGTGGACCACACTGCACAGCGCTAAGCACAAGCAGTGAGACATTTCCTGGTCCGCAGCTGCACAGATCAGGAATGTCTCACTGCCTGTGATTAGCCGTGTGCAGTGTCGGCTTCCTGGCGGGATCGGGCAAGTGGGATTTCAAACAGACCCGAGCCCATGTCTAATGGTTGTAGAGTAGACAGTTGACCTCCCTGCAGGTTGCTTAGCAGCAGTGCAGCCTTCTCTGACATGCTGATCGTGATGCAATCCAGGTGATGCTCCTAGTCAAATCCTAGTGTTAAATATCATAGTGATTTTATTGATCAAAGCCCACACCTTACAGGCATAGAGCCCACATGGCTGCTGAACATACGGTGGATGTGGTTGTACTCTTGATGCTAATAAATACTGTGTTTATTAGATCTGACTGGGAGCATCACCTGGATCACATCCCAATCAGCATGTCAACAGAGAAGGTTATACAACATTACTGCTGCTAGGTGACCAGCTGGGGGCTCGGCTCTCTACAACCAATTGTGCCAGCCTTCCCCTGCATGCACCCATAATGTCACCAGCACTAGGTCCTAATAGACTGCTGCCACTGCCAAGGACACAGATGCCAGACCAGCACTGTCAATAGCAGGGGCAGGACAGCAAGAGGAGGCTGGGGAACACCACAGTGGCAGAACACCAAGGTCCGGTGGCAAGACAACCTTTGCAACCCTGATAGTTCTCCCACTGCTTTGGAACCTTATATTTTCTTGGTATGCTGGTGACATATATCTCTTGTTTTCTGCCACCCTGGGGATCGTAGTAAAATTGCATTTTATAGTTGCCCCCCTACTTTTTTCCCTGTCCCCCCCATGTGCCCCCCCTAAATATGAAAGCTGGAGACGCCACTGATGGGAAATGGATCTCCATTCATATGTTTTTAGTGGACAGGATCGGATTAGATGTTGGTGGGTGTCAACGGACATCCCGCAGCTCTATAGAGGAGGCTAGAGGGTCCGATCGGGTCTCCCTGAAATATTGATAGGTGGACCCGATCGGTCCGTCCGTGTGAAAGCAGCTCTTCGTTATTAGCCTCATAATTTTGTTATACCTTCCAAGTTGGTTTAACCAAGCATTTACTTTGTTTGCTTGGTTGCTGATCTGGAAATAGTTCTGGTTCTTGTATTTCACTTTCTGCAGAAATTGCAATATTTTGCTGTGACATTGTGCTGGCAATGAAAGAGTTAACTGGGAGTCTCTGAGAAATGTATCTATTGCTTAGCTCTAGGCTCTGGAGTTTGTGAAGCACAGGCAGCTTTTTGTCTCACATATATGATGCACATATTGACTTGTTTAGCACAGGTCCATTAGGCAAACACTGTGGGATGAGGTGATTAGCTTGCAGGCATGTACAGGCTTATATAACAATAACTGCACTGTCCTAAGCTGTATATCCAGTATCCATATCGTAGCTCACAATTTATTCCAGAGCTATAGATGATTTTTTGACTGGAGCTATAGGAGATCTTTCAACTGTTCTATCTTTCCAATATAAGCAGTGAAAGTGTGATATCTATAACTAATCCTGTTGTAACAAGGTAGCTGTAACTTAGTCTTATTAGAATTGGCAGACAGTGACTTGATACAAATGACATCTTACAAACGTTAAAAAGCTTTAACTCAAAACTTTTGCAGATCATACCAAATGAACATCAGCTAGGTCAAAACATCATAGCATATCTAGCTCTAGCAGTATACAGTACATATGGTGAATAGCAGCTAAAGCACAAAGATGAAGGGTGCGACTAGCTATGCAGAGGATCCCCTAGCTAGGGACAATATTATTTCTTGCCAATAAAATGCAAATACTGTAACAAAAAAGTGGGCACCTATATCTGTGGATTACCAAACAGGCGGAATGGGCACCAGCCTATTGGCCTGATGCCATTTAAAGGCCCAACAACAATAGATCAAAATATTATTGATTCAATCTTGAAAGAAAATTACAATGAAGCTTGTTTACAAAAGATAGAAAAATATTATTGATTCAATCTTGAAAGAAAATTACAATGAAGCTTGTTTACAAAAGATAGAAAAAAATGAATTTGCTCAAAGAAATAAACTTTAAATTTACCATTTGACCTCCAGAAGATTTACCCCCTTCCTGACCAGGCCATTTGTTTTTGCGATCAGTGACTTCTAGCGGGACTGCGATATTGCAGAGTCCTAATCGGGCACTAACTGAAAACTTTTACACTTTTTGGGGACCAGTGACACTAATACAGTCATCAATGCTAAAAAAAATATGCACTGTCACTCTACTAATGACACTGCCATGGAAGGGGTTAACATCAGGGGCGATCAATGGGTTAAATGTGTGCCTAGCTAGTGATTCAGTGTAGTGGGGAGGTGTTTTTACTAGTGGAAGGCATGGATATTTGATCCTGCTTTACAGGCACACAGGATCCATGCCTTCTGTACTGACAGAATGGCAATCTGCCTTGTTTACATAGGCAGACTGTCATTCTGCCTGTATACCGAAGCATCGGTGGGTGCCAGCGGACATAAAGTCCGTCGTACCTGCCAATCAGCTCCCGCTGTATATAATCACAGTGGGAGTGGGCCGGCGGCGGGGCGTGTGCGCCCCAGACCCAGAAGTGCAGGATCACGTACAAGGTACGTGCTTGTGTGCAGGAGAGCCACCTTGCCGCTGTATATGTAAGTTATACAGTCGGAAATTGGTTAATTTGATGTACCCAATAACAAATTAAAGTTCATAAAACACAGCCATCAAGTTTATATTACAGCTTGTCTCTTAATAGCACATCATCTTCAACTGTCGGTTTGTAAAACATTTTGGTGCAACCTATGTACAGTACTGATGGTCATCTCCATCTAGTGGCTGACTTGCATGCTACTTTGTTCAATGTAATCCCACTAGAGCATGCACATGAGAAACCTCTAGAAACCTGCGAAGGTGGCCTTAAGGTTTCACCTGTCTAGGGGCCTCCACAGGGTTTATTCCAACAAAAGCAAATTATCAGACCTGTGACTGCCCACTCCTTGTCTCTTTATTAGGTCGAAAAGTGCATCGTATATAGCACTGAAGGATGCTGGGAGGCATGCTAGGGAATGGGCTCAGAGCAGGAATGACCATGACAAACTGAATGTTCCAAGTTGTATGACCACTGAATAAACAATTTTTGACAGCTTTTAATAGGGCAGCATCTGCTTTTATTACTTACTGTAGGTTCATCACATATTGGCATTCAAGAATAACAATTTTCATTAAAGAATCATACACTATATGAAATTACCACTCAATCCATTTTGTAATTTAACATAACATTTTTGTCACCAACCAGCTATATTTTTCAAAAACTAAAAATAAGAAAAAAATCTAATTTATTTTTCTTGCAACTATAGCAACTGTACTCGGTATAGAACATTCATGATAACTTATTTACATGTTAATATCATTGACTCTGCTTTTCCCAGATGTCTAAACAAAGCACAAGGCCAAAATGTAAGAAGTGCCATCCTTAGTAAGATACTGTACATGTAAATGTTTGCTGAGGCTGCAGCTTTTTTTTCTAAAGCACTGAAATTAAAAGGAAACCCCTCCCAATTAGTAGTACGTTTTAAAAAGGAGCTGGCAAGGGTTATATTAATATCTACAGAGCAGTTGCAGGTAAGGATGTGAAATAATATTTGCTGAAATGCTTCCAAGGTAGCTAAGCTGGATGGAGTTCTTTTTCTTAACAAAACAGGGGCTGCTTTCTACTGGAGAAAGGATAACATTATGCATTCTCTGGTATATCTCTATCCGAATACTGCGGACTGTATTTTAGGCCAATTCATAAAATGCAGGTCGTGGTGTGTTTAGCCAGCAGAGCTGCGTGGAGTCCTCTCTGCTTATCGCAGCTGATTGAGATCAGTGATATTGGCTGAGAGCCAGTCATAAGACTTTGACATGTCATATAACCAGGCTTTTCTCCAATTACCTTTTTAATTGCACTGAATAATTTGTTTAGTAATGTTATGTTTTACGTTGCAAAACAAGGTTAATGATTACAGTAATGTTATATTTTATCCCTTTAAATTTGAAAGTCTCCAAGCTGGATCATACTGTATATAGCAGTTGATAAATTAGGGGTGGCATTCCTGGAGGGAGCCTATTCCTCCTTTTAAGGTTCAGTGGCACATTAGAAGTACAGCAAGAGCACAATGCCCTCTCAAGTCATCCAATGTGTCTCCATGCCACATCCAGTGAGCAAACTATACAAAAATGGCAACCACCTCAAATTATAACTTGCTTTGGAAGTAAGGTACACATTGAAGGGCATTGCACAGTACAAACACACACACACACACACACACACACACACACACACACACACACAAACAGAAGATTTACCAGCTCACTTACCAGCTAGCTTGGCTGACAGCAGAAGGGGCAGGGCAGGGTAGGGGTGAGTCATGGTTGTTAGGACCCTGGTGGCTGATGACATCCTAACAACCAGCCAAGAACACTGCTAAATGTATTACTCCCTGCTGCTCCTGTAGGTTTGACTTGGCCAAACACATTTAGTACAGCCATTTGCTGAAGCTTCATTTGAGCAAAATGCAGTCTGAACCCAAGTTCATCCCTAGGGATCATACACATAGAAAGATATTTAAATAGTATTAACACAGCTGTATAATAGTTTCCATTTGTATGGGGTACAAATGATCACAGCAAGAAACCTTGTAAAAAAATTGGTTAGATGTAGACTATTCATATTTGAATAAGTCAGGAAATTTCTTTCTGGTTCTGTTCTTTGCTAACTAGAAACTAGAAATAAATTATTACAGCATGGTCCATCTGGAGTGTTGTGTAATTTACTCTTAAGCCCCATACACACGCTCGGATTATCCGAGGACCAGGTCCGTCGGATCATGTCCGTCGTACTTTGTCCGATGTTGGTTTTGCGTACACACGGTCGGACAACGTTGTCGGAAAATCCGATCATTCTGAACGTGGTGACGTTTGTTGCGTACGACGGGACTACGTAGAGGCTAGTAGCCAATAGCTTTGGTCTTGTAATGTGATCTGAGCATGCGTAGCACTTTGTCCGTCGGAATTCGCTACACACGATCGGATTTGGTGTGATCGGACTTTGTTGTCAAAAAATCTATCCAGCAGGAGATAGGACTTTGTCCGTCGGACAATCCGATGGAAACTGTCCGATGGTGCCTACACACGGTCGGAATCCATCGGAAAATCCGACCGTGTGTATGGGGCTTTAGACAGATTAGACAGGTAATTGTATACTGTAGTTTACCTTACCTCTTAATCACAGAAATCTGCCACCGAACGTTTAACTTATTTTTAGGTTCTAAGCAACCAAAAAAAATCAAAATTTCTGTGAAAATTTGACAGACACTAAAGTGTCAGCCAAAAGGCAGCTTATCAACTTCCATGCCAATTTCTAACATTTGGTAAAACTGGGAAATAAATAAAACATTGGATGACATATTTGGTAGCTAATGGAAAAAACACAATGTATGGACAGTATTAGTTGTAACACTATTATAGCAAAAGGTGGATGCAGTCATAATGGAGAGCCATTTAGACACCTCCCTTAGCATGCATTCTGTAAGTATTATACAAAAAAATTTAAAACAAGTCTACCCTAAACATTACTAGCACATATATGGATACCTTAATTTGTAATGTAGTAAGGTCAAATCAAATTGATAATAAAGTCTTGTTTTTTTTTTTGTTTAAAAGTAACAAACATATTATACTTACCTGCTCTGTGCAGATGTTTTGCACAGAGCAGCCCTGATCCTCCTCTTCTTGGGTCCTTCGCCAGCACTCCTGGCCCCTCCCGCAGCTTGCTATGGGGGCACCCGAGCGGAGCCGCTGCTCTGCATGTCCATTCAGACATGGAGCAGCATCTCAGCCCTACCCCCTCTCTCCTTGTTGGCTTACTGATTTTGATTGACAGCAGCAGGAGCCAATGGCACTGTGTTTCTCAGCCAATCAAGAGGGAGCATCCTAGACAGCTGAGTCTCTCGTGCAATATTGCTGGATCAAGATGGGGCTTGGCTAAGTATTAGGGGGGCTGAGGGGGGCTGCTGCACACAGGTTATTTTATCTTAATGCATAGAATGCATTAAAGTGGTTGTAAACCCTTACAAACCACTTTGACCTACAGGTAAGCCTAGATTAAGGCTTACCTGTAGGCTTACCTAGATTAGGGCTTACCTGCATGGTTTAGGAGATATTTAGAAAAGAAAAGGCACCGCTATCTACGGCGCATGCGCCGTAGACAGCGGCGCGCAGGCGCACTGCGCATCCTGAGATCACGGCAATATGCTGCTCGTGCGCATGCGCGGGAGTGACGTCATCGCCGCTCCAGCGAATGACAGCGCTGGAGCGGCGAGACCCGGAAGTCACTCCGAGTTTGATGGCGACGCAGAAGATCGTGGATGAGGACCGCTTCGGGGGCTTCGTTCTCAGGTAAGTCATTCATAATGAGCAAGTATTTTTTTTTTTTTAAGAGGCTTTACTTCCTCTTTAACCACTTCAGCCCCGGACCAATTGGCAGCCAAAGGACCAGGCCCCTTTTTGCGATTCGGCACTGCGTCGCTTTAACTGACAATTGCGCGGTCGTGCGACGTGGCTCCCAAACAAAATTGGCGTCCTTTTTTTACCACAAATAGAGCTTTCTTTTGGTGGTATTTGATCGCCCCTGCGGTTTTTATTTTTTGCGCTATAAACAAAAATAGAGCGACAATTTTGAAAAAAATGCAATATTTTTTACTTTTTGCTATAATAAATATCCCCAAAAAATATATAAAAAAAACATTTTTTTTCCTCAGTTTAGGCCAATACGTATTCTACATATTTTTGGTAAAAAAAATCGCAATAAGCGATTATTGATTAGTTTGCGCAAAAGTTATAGCGTTTACAAAATAGGGGATAGTTTTATAGCATTTTTATTATATTTTTTTTTTTTATTAGTAATGGCGGCGATCAGCGATTTTTATTGTGACTGCGACATTATGGCGGACACATCGGACATTTTTGACACATTTTTGGGACATTTGTCATTTATACAGCAATCACTGCTATTTAAATAGCACTGATTCCTATGTAAATGACAGTTGTAGTGAAGGGGTTAACCACTAGGGGGCGGGGAAGAGTCAGTGTGACGTGTTGTGTTTTTTTTACAGTAGGGGGGCGTGGGTGTACGTCTGACGTCATTGATCGGCGTTCCCGATGACAGGGAACCGCCGATCACTGACAGTCAGTGTAGGAAGCGCGGGGAGAGGTTTGTTTACATAGACCTCTCCCCGTTCTTCACCTCCGTAACCCGATCGCGGGATACCAGCGACGATCGGGTCCGCTGGTCCCGCGGCCGTGGTCATGGAGCTCCCGACCCACGGGCAGGCAAATGCACGATCACGTACAGGTACGTGATTTTGCCTGCCTGTGCCATTCTGCTGACGTATATATGCAGTGGCCGGTCGGGAAGCGGTTAAGATGTATATTTAGAAGGTTTTTTTAACCACTTTAAACTCCAGGAAATTAATGAAGTTTAGTGTTGAATAAAATGAAGAAAAAAAAATGTTTAAAGTTGAAATTTAGGTAGGAATTTTATTCCATTGATACATTAGTCCAGCTTGGACCAATGTAAGTATGCATATCTTATACCTTGCTAACCCCCAGTGCAAGCTGCAATTTACTGTAGTTGAATCACTGCTGCTACCAAAGTAATTGCAGCAGTCTTCTGGCCCAGTGCTGAGTGGCTGAAATTCTGCATAGTAAACACAGGAGGTTTGTTTTCAGAGAAAGCCTTGTATTTTTTCTAATACACGTGTCCTCTGACTGGATGAGGTAGAGGCTTTGACATTACTGCCCTCTCTGCCTCGTACAGTGTCTGGGTGAGGGATGAGTAGAACTAGAAGTTAATCAAGTATGTAGCACTTTATGTGTGCTGACAAGGAATATGCTGACAGAAGGAGAGAACTAAGGGGTGAGCTCATCAGGGCAGTGAAGGTGGTAACCTAGCTGTAGTTCTTAACTGCAGCAAAGAAAAATCAAGTAACCAGTTTTTATGCCATCTAGAAGGGCTATATCAATCTTAGAATTGGATAGTGAGATGTATAAATCCTATGGAACGTAAATCGGCTCTTGTATACAAATGTATTTCAACTGTATGTAGCTGCCTGCGTTGAGTTCAGCTTAAGACTGTGATAAAATTAATGTTTTAACGTATTCATTCTCTCAAGAAATGTATATCTTCTAATATAAGCAGGTAGCAAATGACACATTCATATCCAAGTTGTATTAAATATTCAAACAGTGTTAATAGTATATTCCTTGTTTAATGTATATGCTAAATATATGCTTGTAAAGTTATTTTTTTTTCCTTTTAAAAAAAAAAAATACTTTCTTACCTGTGGTGTGCAATGGTATTGCAAAGAGTGGCCCTAATCCTCCTCTTCTGGGGTCCCCTGCCTGCGTTTCTGGCTCCTCCTTTTTTGGGTGTGACACCATAGAAAGCCTCTTCCTATTGTGGCATACCTACAGTCTCAGTCCTGAGCCACGCTGCCTGCCTCTATAGACACCCCTCCACACGTTTCAGCTATCATTGCTGTCACACTTTTAACGAAAATTGCACGGTTATGCATCCCTGTACCCAAATTACATTTTTATCATTTACAGATAGAGCTTTCTTTTTTGGTATTTAATCACCACTTTGTTTATTTTTTGCTAAACAGATGGAAAAAGGCCAAAAGTTTTGAAAAAGAAGGAAATGTTTTTCTTAGTTTCTATTATAAATGTTTGCAAATGAGTAATTTTTTGTATGTGCCGATGAGACTGCACTGATAGGCTTCACTGTAGGGCATGGGTAGGCTGTTATGATTAGCACAGAAGGGCACTGATGAGGTGGCACTCATAAGCTGCAATTATGGGCACTGATGGGGCTGCACTGATAATCAGTGTAAACAATGTACTGACAGCCTTGCTTGTTATCAGCTCTCCTTTCCTCACACAGACACAGCGCATGAGGGAAAGACTGCGATAATCGGCAAGTCTGTTTACAGGTGATCATCTGTGATTGGACACAGCTGATCACATGGTAAAGGACTGCTGTGATTGGCCCTTTACCCCAATCTGTGATCAGCAGTGTTTAAAGGACAAATAGGTTACAGAGCAAGCCCAATGCATGCCCCAGGGGGTGCACAGGGGGCGGGTTTCTGGGAGGACATCCATGGGCATCCTTTTGGCTATAGAACGGTCGACAAGTGGCTAAGGTAAAAAAATGTAGGCTTTACAATCACTTTAAAATTGGTCTGAAATCATTAACAAAGATTACGCAACCTACCTGTTTTTGACATTTGTTTAGTGCTTGGTTACCGCAGGCCATCCCACAGTGTAGGGCCCCATAGTTCATACTAACAGGACATTTAAAGGACCTAATATATAATGCCAAAGGTGAAATTCTGAAGGCCAGGGAATCCCAGCTCTACACAGTCTAACACTGGACACCCTTTATAACTAAATCCTGGTTGCACCATAACTGCAGTCTTCCGAAAGCAGTGCTTGCAGAAGGTACTTCAAGTTCAGTATACATATTTATGAATCACTCCAAAGATTTTAGCCTGAGGGTATTCAGATTGTGTCTGAAAGTCCGACTGTCCTCTAAAATCTCTAGACACTCTAGGGTAAACTGAGCTAGACTTTACATCAGCATTTCAATAAATGAATTTATATGTTGGCTGAGGTTGCTTCTGTGTTTAACTAAAATTTACTGTGCACATAATCACAAACCAATGTCAAGAACAATTTCAGTATATTTCATATTATGTAATAGTAGAACAGTAAGTGTACTCTGTGTATGAGATGCTATCTGTTTTCAAATGTTTTTGTGGTTGCCATGGTCTGCAGTAAGTTTCTACACTACATGTTTCTGTATGTGAGTGAACATTTTCTCTTTGAATGTTAGGAATAATATTACTTTGCACCAGTGGCGGCTGCATCGCTTTAACTGACAATTGCGCCGTCGTGCGACACTGTACCCAAACAAAATCAATGTCCTTTTTTTCCTACAAATAGAGCTTTCTTTCGGTGGTATTTGATCCCCTCTGCATTTTTTATTTTTTGCGCTATAAACAAAAGAAGGGCGACAATTTTATAAATATCCCACATTTTTTATCCCAAAAAATATTTTTTCCTCAGTTTAGGCTGATATGTATTCTTCTACATATTTTTGGTAAAAAAAATCGCAATAAGTGTATATAGATTGGTTTGCGCAAAAGTTAAAGCGTTTACAAAATAGGAGATAGATTTATGGCATTTTTATTATTTTTTTTTTTTTACTAGAAATGGCAGCAATCTGCGATTTTTATTGGGACTGAGAGGACATGGCAGACACATTGGACACTTATGACAAATTTTTGAAACCATTGACAATTATACAGCTATCAGTGCTATAAAAATGCACTGATTACTGTGTAAATGTCACTGGCAGGGAAGAGGTTAACACTAGGGGGTGATCAAGGGGTTAACTGTGTTCCCTATGTGTCGTTCTAAGGCTACTTTCACACTGAGGCGTTTAAAAAAAACACATGTATAAAGCCTAGCGCTATTGCCACGTTTTTTTGGCGTTTTTGCCGCGTTAGTGCTAAAATTAGCGCTAACGCCCAAGCGTTTTTGCCGCGTTTTTTAAGCGTTAGCGTTCGAATAAAAACCAACCCCATTTTACATCACATCCTGTACACTTCCTGAATTTCGTGGGTGAAGAGACTGAATCAAGCGAAAATGGAGTTTACTGAGCTATTGTTACTTTTTGTGCTTATGTTTTGGGAACATACCCTGAAACAGAGGCAGGAACGTCGCTATTGGATCCATCCCATCCTCCAAACACACTCCTCCAGAGGACAATTTGTGTTGCTCTATCAGAACTTGAGAGAGCACCCAGAAAAGTTTAAAAATTACACACGGATGAGCATGACAACCTAAGTGATAATATCCCATCCCATTGAGACTATTCACAAAATCCCAAACTCTGAACCATACCCCTAATCCCACTTTTACTAGTCCCAAACTCTTAACCCTACCCCTAATCCCACTTTTACTAGTCCGAAACTCTGAACCCTACCCCTAATCCCACTTTTACTAGTCCCAAACTCTGAACCCTACCCCTAATCCCACTTTTACTAGTTCCAAACTCTTAACCCTAACCCTAATCCCACTTTTACTAGTCCCAAACTCTGAACCCTACCCCTAATCCCACTTTTCAAAGTCCCAAACTCTTAACCCTACCCCGAATCCCACTTTTACTAGTCCCAAACTCTTAACCCTACCCCTAATCCCAATTTTACTAGTCCCAAACTCTTAACCCTACCCCTAATCCCACTTTTACTAGTTCCAAACTCTTAACCCTACCCCTAATCCCACTTTTCAAAGTCCCAAACTCTTAACCCTACCCCGAATCCCACTTTTACTAGTCCCAAACTCTTAACCCTACCCCTAATCCCAATTTTACTAGTCCCAAACTCTTAACCCTACCCCTAATCCCACTTTTACTAGTTCCAAACTCTTAACCCTACCCCTAATCCCACTTTTACTAGTCCCAAACTCTGAACCCTACCCCTAATCCCACTTTTACTAGTCCCAAACTCTTAACCCTACCCCTAATCTCTATTTTACTAGTCCCAAACTCCTAACCCTTCCCCTAATCCCACTTTTACTAGTCCCAAACTCTTAACCCTACCCCTAATCCCACTTCTACTAGTCCCAAACTCTCAACCCTACCCCTAATCCCACTTTTCAAAGTCCCAAACTCTTAACCTTAATCCCTGGATTATGTTTTGCCGTGGATTTTCAGAAATTTATGTTTAATTTCTAATTTTTTTCGTTACCAGATTTGACTTTCTGCTTGACATCTTAACCCCTGACTTGTTAAGGCAGGATACCAATTGCAGGTTGGCAATATCACCATGTGAACATTTACTTATAACGCTAAGGTAAGTTCCGTATATACTCGAGTATAAGCCGACCCAAACATAAGGGGAGGCACCTAATTTTACAGCAAAATACTGGGTAAACTTATTGACTTGAGTATAACCCTAGGGTGAGAAATGCCCTGCTAATGTCATTTTAAAAGAGGGTCAACAATGGCCATTTGCAGCCTTACTGTGCCCATTTTTAGCCATAGGTCCCTGAACTTCAAACTCAGTAGTTAAGGGTTACTAGATGCCCCCTAGTTGCACGCCAAATTTGTGGTCTCTGGACCCAAAGGGTCCCGAAATGACATTGCTGCAGATGGCCAGAAATGTCAGAATTAGTGGCCCCGTATCTGGCACTTCAACATATGCAAATTGTGGTTTCCTAGCCCAAAGTGGCCACAAAATCTGGTGAGCCAAAGTAGGTTGGGAAAATTACATTCTCTGCTTCCGAAAATTGCTTGACTCTAGTATAAGCTGAGGGGGGCATTTTTAGACATGTGCACTGACAAAAAATGCGTTCATTTTCGTTTTTGCTTCATTTTTTTTTTGCTTTTTTTCTAAAAGTCGCGAAAAAGCAAAATTCGGAAGTTGAAAAATCATAAAATTACAAACTTCTGAAATGCAAAAATGGGAAATTTGTAATTTACAAAGTTCTCAAAATTCGTGAAAATACGAATTATGAAATAAACAAATTGCACATGTCTATTTTCAGCCTCAAAAATTTAACCAAAAACTAGGTTTTGACTCGAGTATATATGGTATATATGAATAATGAAGAAGTGGACGTTTAAACACATAAGAAAATGGCCCTCCAAATTGTAATTGGAAAATATTTTTTTTATTGCATATATTCTCAAAAATGCACCACATGTGCAAACCGTAAAAAAATTAAACATACACCATAAACATGTGCATTATACTGTAAAAATTATATTCGCAAAAGTAAAACTTAAATTATATGAAACTATACATTTCACATATTATGAAAGGTGGGAGCAGGGTGTGTCTCCTCTAGAGGGGTGGGAGGGGGAGCTGGGACATTTGGGTAATATGGCTGCACATCATAATGTACTCCCTGAAAATGTTGGGGGTTTTGGGGCATTGGAAAATTTAGATATGGGTTTTGTGACATTACTGGATATCTTGCAGCAGATGGGTATGATTGTGAGCGTGAGGGACCTTGACCCCCTCGTACCTCCCATAAAAATGTTGGCTTATATTGCCTCATATGGAGCATCTCGAGTGTGAACGGGTTGCTGCTGATAATGATTAATGACCCTTAAGATTTCGGAACGCATGTTGTATTGGTGTTCAGCAGGTACTTTTGCCATTTGTGCAACCAGGCTTCTGGCAAAAGATTCCAATTCGCCACCATCTTTTTCTTGTTTTTGAAATGATTGTTTCACAACATCCAGGAAGTCCTCTGACATTTGTTGTTTGTTTTTTTTACGTGCTTTTTGTCTTTGGGTCGCCACTGCTGCTTCTGTGGTTTCGGCTTCGGTTTCTGACATTTGGGTCAAGTCTGCTGCATCGACCAATTGGCTGTTCTGCTCGGCATCCTCAGGGTCCTCTAATGTATCAGTTTCCATATTGCTTTCTGTACTGAAAAAGAACAATTTGTAGAAAAAAAAGGTCAAAATTGCACTCCTCCAAAAATAACAAAGATGTTATACAATTCATAAAAAATAAAAAAACATTTACATAAATGTTGGTATACTTACGGTCTCATCTCCATGACGGGCTTCAGGAACATGAGCTCTTCATAGTGGCAATAAACTCGCCCTTTTCTTTTCCCCGAAGAACCACTCCTTACATTAGTTTGAAGAAGGTGTTCTCTTCTATAATTGTCTCTCATTGTCTAACACCTTTTCTTGGAAATACCTATACATCATTACACTATGAATTCAGAACAGGAATCTCAACAATTGGAGAAATAGTCAAGCTAACATGTGATGCTATCTGGAAATTGAAAACTACTTTCATGCCAATTCCCAATCAAGAAAAATGGAAGAATGTTGCCAAGCAGTTCTGGATCAAAACCAACTTTCCAAACTGCCTGGGAGCAATTGATGGAAAACACATTCGCCTAATAAAACCCTGTCACAGTGGTAGCCGATATTTTAATTATAAAAAATATTTTTCTGTAGTGCTAATGGCTGTGGTTGATGCAGATTATAAATTCCTATATATTGATGTAGGAGCATTTGGCAGTTCAGCAGACTCTTTTTTTTGTTTTCATGAATTCCACATTTGGGAAACGTCTTCAATGTAATCTACTCGATTTACCAGAAAACAAACCATTACCCGATACACAAAATCCAGATATGCCATTTGTTTTTGTGGCTGATGAGGCTTTTGCTATCAACGAACACTTAATGAAGCCGTACTCACGGAGGAATCTAGACACTCAGAAGAGAATCTTCAATTATCGTCTCTGTCGGGCACGTAGGCTGGTTGAATGTTCCTTTGGGATTCTTGCCAACAAATGGCAAATATTCCTTAAACCTATCAATCTTAAGGTGGAAAATGCCTGCAAATTAATCAAGGCAGCGTGTGTGTTGCACAATGTAGTAAGGGATAGGGATGGTGTTAATTTTGAGGACACATTGTCTCACAATTTAGAACCTGCTGATTTTCCTCATGTCCGTGGTCCAACAGTAGGTTTCAGAATTCGGGAGGAACTTGCGGATTATTTTATGAGCCCTGCTGGAGCAGTAAGTTGGCAACAAAATATGATTTAATAATTAGAGGTATCACATTAACCACTTCAGCCCTGGACCAATTGGCAGCCAAAGGACCAGGCCCCTTTTTGCGATTCGGCACTGCGTCGATTTAACTGACAATTGCGCGGTCGTGCGATGTGGCTCCAAAACAAAATTGGCGTCCTTTTTTTCCCACAAATAGAGCTTTCTTGTGGTGGTATTTGATCGCCCCTGCGGTTTTTATTTTTTGCGCTATAAACAAAAATAGAGCGACAATTTTGAAAAAAATATTCCCAAAAATATATAAAACATTTTTTTTCTCAGTTTAGGCCGATACGTATTCTTCTACATATTTTTGGTAAAAAAAACGCAATTAGCGATTATTGATTGGTTTGCACAAAATTTATAGCATTTACAAAATAGGGGATAGTTTTATAGCATTTTTATTAATATTTTTTTTTTTACTAGTAATGGCGGCGATCAGCGATTTTTATTATGACTGCGACATTATGGCGGACACATCGGACATTTTTGACACATTTTTGGGACCATTGTCATTTATACAGCAATCAATGCTATTTAAATGCATTAATTCCTGTATAAATGACAGTTGTAGTGAAAGAGTTAACCACTAGGGGAGGGGAGGGTTTATGGGCTGTGACGTGTGTGGTGTTTTTTTACATTAGGGGGCGGGGCTGACGTCTGACGTCATTGATCGGCTTTCCCGATGACCGGGAACAGCCAATCAATGACAGGCAGAGTAGGAAGCGCGGGGAGAGGTTTGTTTACACATACCTCTCCCCGTTCTTCAGCTCCGTAACCCGATCGCGGGACACCAGTGGCGATCGGGTCCGCTGGTCCCGCGGCCGGGGTCACGGAGCTCCCGACCGGGTCGCGCGCGCGACCCACGGGCAGGCAATTAAAGAGGACGTACAGGTACTTCCTTTTGCCTGCCCGTGCCATTCTGTAGACGTATATCTACATGAGGCGGTCGGGAAGCGGTTAAAATTATCATTAAGATGTTTAATCTAATTTTTGGTTATGGTTTTCAACCATATACTTAGAAACCAAAGAGCATATTGTTATCTAGTTTCTCAATTAAGTTCTTATTGTATTGATTAAAGACAATAAAAATATGTTTACTTTAACCTTGTTTAGACTTACTTCAGGAGTTCACTAATAACAATAATATACAGTATCTCACAAAAGTGAGTACACCCCTAAGTAAAAATGTACAAATTGTGCACAATGTGACAATATTTTGTGTGGCCACCATGAATTCCTAGACATGTGCACTGCCAAAAATTTGTTCATTTACGTTTCCGTTTTAATAATTTTTTTGTGAAATTCAGAAAATATGCAATTCGTGAATTATTAAAATTAGAAAAGTTAAATTTTAAAATTACGAAATTTGGATATTCGGAACTTCGCAAATTGGGAAATCTGACATTTCGGGAATGGTCACATTTATATTTTTTGCATTTCCGAATTTCCGACTTTCCGACTTTCAGAATTTTGGCATTTACGAATTTCCGAATTTAGGCATTTCCGAATTTCCGAGTTTTGGCAATTGGGAAATTCGTAATTAACGAATTTGTCAGAATTCGTTGAACAAAGAATTAGGAACTAAACAAATTGCACATGTCTATGAATTCCCAGCAACGACCTAACACTCTTTGACATGTAGTTCAATCGAGCTTCCCAGGTTGCCACTGGAGTCCTCTTCCACTCCTCAATGACGACGTCACGGAGCTGGCGGATGTTGGAGACCTTGCGCTCCTCCACCTCCTGTTTGAGGATGCCCCACAGATGATCAATAGGGTTTAGGTCTGGAGACATGCTAGGGCAGTCCATCACCTTTACCCTCAGCTTCATTAGCAAGGCAGTCATCATCTTGGAGGTGTGTTTGGGGTTGTTATGTTGGAATACTGCCCTGCGGCCCAGTCTCTGAAGGGAGGGGATCATGCACTGCTTCAGTATGTCACAGTACATGTTGGCATTCATGGTTCCCTCAATGAACTGTAGCTCTCTAGTGCTGCCATCACTCATGCAGCCCCAGACCATGACACTCACACCCAGGGCCGCCATCAGGGGGGTACAACCCATACACTTGTAAGGGGCCCCGTTGTATGGATGGGCCCGGACGACTGGCAGGGATGTGAGAAGGCGGGGTCGGGTGCAGAGGAGCTCCTGTATGTGTGCGAGTCAGCAGGCTGCTGCTCTGTCATGAGCTGACATTGGGCTCTTTGCTGCCACCTCTGGCCATTTCATGCATGTGCACCCCTCTGCATGTGTAAGCAATAGCTGGGACTAGGATCACCTTACAAGTAAGGGCTGTGGTGCAGGGGGTGCTGTGTGTGTGTGTACATGTGTGTGTGTGTGTGTGTGTGTGTGTGTGTGTGTATGTACATGCATGTCATATATACACATGTGAGGGGGGCTCAGAGTACAGGTGTGAGGGGGGCTCAGAGAGTACAGGTGTGAGGGGGCTGAGGCACTGAAGGACTTGGTGGGATGGCAAGTAGGCGGGACCCTGCGGAATATTGGTGGTCAGGCTTGGGGGGGGGCAGGCTTAAAGCTGTATAAGGGGCCCCGCAATTTCTGATGGCTGCCCTGCTCACACCACCATATTTGAATTAAGTTCTGAAGTCATTTTCGGGCAAATTTAGACTAATTACTTAATTCCTATTTTTTAAAGTTTAAATTTCCAAATTTTATTCGGTAAATAATTTTTTACATTTTCAAAATTAAAAAGTGAGGAAATTCCAAAAAATATAATTAAAAAAAAAGTCTATACATTCTAAATTAGGAAATGTTTAGGGTTAGGGTGTTAATGTTATAGGGTTATGAGTTAGGGGTAATAAGAGTTTGGGACTAGGAAAAGTGGGATTAGGGGTAGGGTTCAGAGTTTGGGACTAGGAAAAGTGGGATTAGGGGTAATATTAGGAGTTTGGGACTAGGAAAAGTGGGATTACAGTTGAACTTTTTGGGCTTGGGACTACTCTGAATGGGATTAGGAATGGTTTTGCGGTTGAACTTTTTTGGTTTACAATCACACTCCTGCATATCTGACAAGGATTATGTAATTTGTACTCACTTTTTGCAGATTTTTGCTTTCTTGGAAGGTCATTCCAGTCCACAATATGCTGTTCAGCAATGTTCTCCCATGCTAACATCTTTTTGCTGCAGTTAGCATACAGAGTATTTTTTGAATCCCAAAGCTCTGGGTGGTCCCGCACAGATTCAATGAATTCCTCAGGTTCAATTGCTGATCCTCTGGACCTGGATGGTCTGGCCACATTTTCTGCCTTGCTGGCTTTCATCCTCCTGTTATCTGCAGCGTCCATACTTCCTTGTCTTCCTCCTCAACCCCTCACAACAGCATTTCCTTTTATCCCAGCATCCTACACTTCACTGCGGTCATGTGACCTTTCCTCAGCTTCAGTGTACTGCCTAGGACGTTTTTGTGGTGCTTTTAAGGTGCTTTTAAGGCGCTTTTAAAGTTCTTTACATTAATTTCAATGGGCTTGGGCATTTTTGAAGCCCTTATTTTAGCGCTACAAACAAGCTCAAAAAAGCTGCTTGCAGGACTTTTCTCAACGCCCTGCCAGCGCCTCAGTGTGAAAGCATACATTGAGATGCATGGGAGGCAGTTTTGAAGCGTTTTACAAGCGCTATTTTTAGCGCTAAAACGCCTGAAAAACGCCTCAGTGTGAAAGGGGCCTTACTGGGGGGGGACTGTCTAGGAGGAGAGAGAGAGATTGGTGCTAATACATAGTATGAACACACGCTCCTGTCTCCTCTCCCCTGAAAGAACCGGTTCTGTGTTTACACACACAGATCCCGGTTCTCGCTCTGTCACTCGTATCGGGGTCGGGCACACGTTGCGGGCGTGTCCCTAGTGCCCAAAAGGCGAAACGACGTAAGATAACGTAGTTTCGCCCAGCTGCGCCATTCTGCCACAGTAAAACTGCGGCAGCTAGTCAGCAAGCGGTTAAAAGTGATCCTATAAAACCACAGTACAAACTGTGAAAAAATACATGGCAACTCTCCATATGCATGCCAGAGTGAATGAGTCTTAAGCCCCATACACACGGTAGGATTTTCCGATGGATTCTGTCCTATCAGACAATGTTGTCGGAAAATCAGACCGTGTGTAGGCACCATCGGACAGTTTCCATCAGATTGTCTGACGGACAAAGTCCTATCTCCTGCTGGATAGATTTTTTGACAACAAAGTCCGATCACACCAAATCCGATCGTGTGTAGCGAATTCTGACCGGACAAAGTGCTACGCATGCTCAGATCACATTACAAGACCCAAGCTATTGGCTACTAGCCTCTACGTAGTCCCGTCGTAGGCAACAAACGTCACCACGTTCAGAATGATAGGATTTTCCGACAACTTTGTCCGACCGTGTGTACGCAAAACCAACATCAGACAAAGTATGACGGACATGGTCTGACGGACCTGGTCCTCGGATAATCCGCGCGTGTGTATGGGGCTTTAAATGTTTTTGGGATCTGTTTTTACAATTTACAAATTATATAATTTTTATACTGAAATAGTTTTTTGCAATAATCTCAAATGATATTTTCTATATTTATAGAAATCTAATATGCAGCAGTTTTATGATATAACACATGAACCAGAAAAAAATGAATTATGCAATTAACAGGTTGTGCTTTAGTAATGCAAAGGAGATACAATATAATTAGGCAAATTTTAGTTAATATGAATTTTGTTAATTGGGAAAGATTCATCTGTTATTAATTGAAAATGAAAGCAAATATGGAAGTCTATATTTCCTGGAAGGGATTCTGCGGACTATAAATTCACAACATTTCAGGAAAGATTGTAGGTGTGAACATGCATGAAATAAATTGTAGTTTTATTTAAACTTGCAGTGATATTTCTTAGTAAGAAACATGCAAGCAATCGCAATAAATAGTCGAAAATGAATGTGTTTATTGAATAGATCAATCCCAACACCTGATTATGAATTTGGTATGTTAGACGTGCTTAGTTATAAACCAGCTTTAAAGCAGGTTGCAGTTATTTGTTCAAAATCTGTACAGCATCCTTTAGCTGTAACAACAACCATGTATTGTAAGGTCTTATCTAAACGACTGGTAACAGGGCAGGAAACCTACGGACAAGTAGGGGAATCCAGCTTATTTACAGCAGCTTCTTCAGGAGACATCACTACATACAGCTATTAGCTAATACTGTATAAAGCAATACTAATATACAGTAAGTAGGGGCACTGTATTTCAAACATAACATTGAGATGTAATTTAAAATTGTATGTGTCCACATTCTTTTTAAATATTTACAGTGCATATGGAAATTATTCACAGCGCTTCACGTTTTCCATATTTTGTTATGTTACAGCCTTATTCCAAAATGGATTCAATTCCTTATTTTCCTCAAAATTCTACAAACAATACCCCATAATGAGAACATGAAAGAAGTTTGTTTGAAATCTTTGCAAATGTATTAATAATAAAAAAATAAATAAAAAAATCACACGTACATAAGTATTCACAGCCTTTGCTCAATACTTAGTTGTAGCACCTTTGGCACCAATTACAGCCTCAAGTCTTTTTAAATATGATGCTGCAAGCTTGGCACACCTCTCAAACTCCATCAGGTTGGCTGGGGAGTGTCTATGCACAGCCATTTTCAGATCTCTCCAGAGATGTTCAATCGTGTTCAAGTCTGGGCTCTTGCTGGGCCACTCAAGGATATTCACATAGCTGGCCCGTAGCCACTCCTTTGTGATCTTGGCTGTGTGCTTAGGGTCGTTGACCTGTTAAAAGATGAACCTTTGACCATGTCTGTGATGGAGTCACTTTGGGCGGAGGAGCCCGTGGAACCCAGAATCTCTTGGGGTGGTTGGGAAAAACTTGTTTCAGCTCCCCATGCACCTACTATGTCTAAGTCACCCTGTGTCTCTACAGGGTGACCAAGAAATCCAGTCTTATCTGTACTAATCGTACTCTGGAATGGTGTGTGTGTGTGTGTGTGTGTGTATATATATATATATATATGTAGCACTAACCCCCGGAGGAGTTGCTGGTGGTGTTTCGGGCTTACCGTTAGGTCACCTGCTCACATATTCATCTCAGGGGTCCCGGTGGAAAGTAGACCAAAGAATGTTAAGTCTCTTTTTCGTCTGTTCAGTTATTTATTTGAAATAAATACAAAATCCTTTAACAAAGGGTCAAAGGATTAAGGGGAGTTCAGGCACTTGATACTTGCGGGTTAGAGGATATTGTTCAGATCCAGAGGACAAACAGCTTCACTGACTAGATCCAGCAGCCACTGGATAGGCCCCTCTCACTTGACCTAGCAGCCGGTGCAATGCTCGACAAAGTCTCTGCCACAGACTTGTCCATTGAACTTTAGTACTATTAAGAAATCTTGAACGGCCATACAGCACCAGTCTCTTTCAGCCAAACCGACGATACTGTATGGGTGTTGATCCGGGTTGCGTCCTTCAACTGAGTTTCCAGGCTTCTCCAGAGATACCAGCCTTGCCCTCGGTCCTCTCCTAGATAAGTCCTCCCCTGGATCCTCCAGTTTCTGGGCCTCTCTCCGTAGGTCAGACAGCACCGGACCACCCCTGGATCAGTAGGCCAGAGACTTTTCGGGGTACAGGATTTTGCTATATACACCCCAGGCCAGGAGAGCCATGAGGTCAGGTAGTGGACCCCAAGAACAGGAAGGCGAAAAGCCCAAAAACGTAAGACCCATAAAAATGGCGTCAGTACCTTTTTAAATACCATCTCCCAGAGGCACAGCAGGAAAAACACTCCCACTGGGTTATTTCCGAGCAAGAGGTGGCGTTCAATACATCCAGCTTGCTGCGTTTCTTCACTTACCGGCGGTGACAGCGACACCTACGGTCAAGTGGAACCCAGCTGAACTGGTACAGAAACCAGAACTTTTTGAATAAGTAGCCTGAGCCCAACTACAGCTTCAGGCAACTAAATTTGAAAATTGAAAAAATAGCGTCTACTCATTAGGAGCCCAGAGATATATATATATATATATATATATATATATATATATATATATATATATATATATATATATATATATATATATATATATATATATATATATATATATATATATATATTTTTAGTGTGTGTGTGTGCGCGTGTATATATGATTTGATTGTATAGTCTGTTTGTTGTGTACTCTTTGCTGGGTCCTTTGGGGTGTGGCTGTATTCCAATGCTCTATTTTGTCTGTCTGCCTTGGATATTATGGGATGTGTATGTAGATTAGCTGTGATATTGGTGGGAGCTTATTGCTCCAACAGCTCTCACTGCTGATTAGACAGTCTACCCTGCCCCGGAATGCAAAGGTGGGGGGATTGTCCAGAGTATTGCCTGTGTTTTCAATAAACAGCTCATGTTCAGCAACCAAACGAGTATTGCCTTGTTGCTGTGAGCGGTTGGAATATCTGATATCTATATTCAGACTGGGAGGAATCTGTATATGACAAAAGCACTCAAGTGGAGCGTGGGACGTTTCTTACACGAAGGTCCAGAGTGCTGCCTTTTACTGAGTGGCTTCCGTCTGGCCACTCTACCATACTGGCCTGATTGGTGGAGTGCTGCAGAGATGGTTATTCTTCTGGAAGATTCTCCTCTCTCCACAGAGAAATGCTGGAGCTCTGTCAGAGTGACCATTGGGTTCTTGGTCACCTCCCTGATTAAGGCCCTTCTACCCCGATCGCTCAGTTTGGCTGGGTGTCCTGCTCTAGGAAGAGTCCTTGTGGTTCCTAACTTCTTCCATGTATGGATGATGGAGGCCACTGTGCTCATTGGGAAAATGTTTCTGTACCCTTCCCCAGATCTGTGCCGCGATACAATCCTGTTTCGGAGATCTGCAGACCATTCCTTGGACTTCATGGCTTGGTTTGCGCTCTATTAACTGTGGGTAGGGATGAGCCGAACACCCCCCTGTTCGGATCGCACCAGAACCTGCGAACAGACCTAAAGCTTGTGTGAACTTTAGAACCCTAAGTCTATGGGACTTGAATGTTCAAAATCAAAAGTGCTAATTTTTTTTTAAAAACTGACGTTTTTTCAGGAGCAGTAATTTTAATAATGCTTAATGTGAAACAATGATAGTGTAATATTCCTTTACATTTCGTACCTGGAGGGTGTCTATAGTATGCCTGTGAAGGGGCGCATGTTTCCCGTGCTTAGAACTGTCCCTGCACAAAGTGTCATTTTTGCAGGAAAAAAAAACTATTTAAAATCACTCGCGGCTAATGAATTTCCGGCTCCCGTAACACAGAGAACAGTCATTCATTGAAAGTCATTGATAAAAAAAAGCGTGGGGGTCCCCCCAAATTCAATTACCAGGCCCTTCAGGTCTGCTATGGATATTAAGGGGAACCCCGGCTTCAAATTAAAAAAAAAAATGTCGTGGGGTCCCCCTCAAAATCCATACCAGACCCTTATCCGAGCACGCAACCTGGCAGGCCGCAGGAAAAGAGGGGGGGACGAGAGTGCCCCCCCTCCTGAACCGTACCAGGCCACATGCCCTCAACATTGAGAGGGTGCTTTGGGGGTCTGTGACCCCTCAAAGCACCTTGTCCCCATGTTGATGAGAACAAGGGCCTCTTCCCCACAACATTGGCCATTGGTTGTGGGGGTCTGTGGGTGGGGGGGCTTATCGGAATCTGGAAGCCCCCTTTAACAAGGGGACCCCCAGATCCGGCCCCCCTGTGTGAAATGGTAAGGGGGTACAAAAGTACCCCTACCATTTCACCAAAAAAGTGACGACAAAAATGTTAAAAATGACAGGAGACTGTCTTTGACAATTCCTTTATTAAAATCCTTCTTTCCTCTGGTCTTCCTTCTTCCTTTCTTCTTCCTTCGGTTTTTTCATCTTCTTCTTCCATCTTCTTCCATCTTCTTCTTCCTCTGGTCTTCTCGTCCGGCATCTTCTTCCAAGGCGTCGTCGTCTCTTCATGGGCTGCTCTGTGCAATGGCAGGCTCCCGCTGTGTGAGGCTTTGCTGCGTCTGACAGCTCTTTTATAATGTAGGGCGGGGCCACCTGGTGACCCCGCCCCCTCTGACACACGGGGACGTCATGGGGACTTCCCTATGGCTTTCTCCATGACGTCAGAGCCCCCCGGGGACGGGGGGCGGAAGATGACGGACGAGAAGACCAGAGCAAGAAGAAGCGGATCAGAGAAAGAAGAAGATGAAGAAACCGAAGGATGAAGAAAGGGAGAAGGAAGACCAGAAGAAAGAAGATGAAAGAAGATTGTAATGAAGGAATTGTCAAAGACAGTCTCCCGTCATTTTTTAAAATTTTTGTAATTTTTTTGGTGAAATGGTAGGGGTACAAAAGTACCCCCTTACCCTTTCACACAGGGTGGGGCTGGGATCTGGGGGTCCCCTTGTTAAAGGGGGCTTCCAGATTCCGATAAGCCCCCCGCCCACAGACCCCCACAACCAATGGCCAGGGTTGTGGGGAAGAGGCCCTTGTCCCCATCAACATGGGGACATGGTGCTTTGAGGGGTCACAGACCCCCAAAGCACCCTCCCAATGTTGAGGGCATGTGGCCTGGTACGGTTCAGGAGGGGGGCGCTCTCCTCCCCCCTCTTTTCCTGCGGCCTGCCAGATTGCGTGCTCGGATAAGGGTCTGGTATGGATTTTGAGGGGGACCCCACGACTTTTTTTTTTTGGCCGGGTTTCCCCTTAAAATCCATCCCAGACCTGAAGGGTCTGGTATGGATATGTAGGGGGACCCCCACATCATTTTTTTTTTAATTTGACGCAGGGTTCCCCTTAATATCAATAGCAGATCTGAAGGGCCTGGTAATTGAATTTGGGGGGACCCCCACGCTTTTTTTTTTTTTTCCTTTTATCAATGACTTTCAATGAATGGCTGTTCTCTGTGTTTCGGGAGGCGGCAATTCATTAGCCGCGAGTGATTTTAAATAGCTTTTTTCCTGCAAAAATGACACTTTGTGCAGGGACAGTTCTAAGCATGGGAAACATGCGCCCCTTCAAGGCATACCATAGACACCCCCAGGTACGAAATTTAAAGGAATAATGCACTTTTATTGTTTTACTTTAAGCATTATTAAAATCACTGCTCCTGAAAAAACGTCCGTTTTTACAGGGTGCTCACGGCTTTTCGAATTTGCCGCGAACACCCCAAATTGTTCGCTGTTCGCTGAACAGGCGAACAGGCAATGTTCGAGTCCTAACAGGAGTTGGAGTCGAACTCGAAGCTCATCCCTAACTTTGGGACCTTATACAGACAGGTGTGTGCCTTTCCAAATTGTGTCCAATCAACTGAATTTACCACAGGTGGACTCCAAGTTGTAGAAACATCTCAAGGTTGATCAGTGGAAACAGGATGCACCGGAGTTCAATTTTGAGTGTCATGACAAAGGCTGTGAATACTTGTATACATGGGATTTTTTTTTTTTTTAATAAATTTGTAAATATTTCAAACAAACATCTGTCACATTGTCATTATGGGGTATTGTTTGTAGAGTTTTGAGGAAAATAATGAATTTAATCCATTTTGGAATAAGGGTGTAACTTAAAAAAATTTGGAAAAAAGTTAAGCCCTGTGAATACTTTCCGGATGCACTGTAAACCTTATATTCATTTAGTTAAGAAAAAACAGTATTACTGCTATTAAAAATGTAGTACTGTTTCACTGCACTTAAAGTGCACAGAAGAATAAATACATTAGCATCATTATAAACAAAGCTATGTGATTACCATGAATAATCCCCCTACTCCTACTCTCCATGAGAAAACAAATATGTGACTAAATAACAAATCACTGCATCCACAATGTAATTATAACCTCCAGTGAGTACACAACAAAAAGATCAAATGTAATGCTGTAAACATAACAATTTAAAATAGATTCAGTAAAGTCCACAAACCTAAAGCGCTCAGTGCTTGTACAGTGGTGTGAAAAAGTGTTTGCCCCCTTCCTCATTTCCTGTTCCTTTGCATGTTTGTCACACTTAAGTGTTTCGGAACATCAAACCAATTTAAACAATAGTCAAGGACAACACAAGTAAACACAAAATGCAATTTGTAAATGAAGGTGTTTATTATTAAAGGTGAAAAAAAATCCAAACCATCATGGCCCTGTGTGAAAAAGTGATTGCCCCCCTTGTTAAAACATACTATAACTGTGGTTGTCCACACCTGAGTTCAATTTCTCTAGCCACACCCAGGCCTGATTATTGCCACACCTGTTCACAATCAAGGCATCACTTAAATAGGAGCTGCTTGACACAGTAAGGTCCACCAGAAGATCCTTAAAAGCTACACATCATGCCGAGACCCAAAGAAATTCAGGAACAATTGAGAAAGAAAGTAATTGAGATCTATCAGTCTGGAAAGGGTTATAAAGCCATTTCCAAAGCTTTGGGAATCCAGCGAACCACAGTGAGAGCCATTATCCACCAATGGCGAAGACATGGAACAGAGGTGAACCTTCCCAGGAGTGGCCGGCCGCCCAAAATTACCCCAAGAGCGCAGCGACGACTCATCCAAGAGGTCACAAAAGACCCCACAACAACGTCCAAGGAACTGCAGGCCTCACTTGCCTCAGTTAAGGTCAGCGTTCATGCCTCCACCATCAGGAAAAGACTGGGCAAAAATGGCCTGCATGGCAGAGTTCCAAGGAGAAAACCACTGCTGAGCAAAAAGAACATCAAAGCTCGTCTCAATTTCTCCACAACACATCTTGATGATCCCCAAGACTTTTGGGACAACATTCTGTGGACCGATGAGACAAAAGTGGAACTCTTTGGAAGGTGTGTGTCCAAGTATATCTGGCGTAGAAGGAACACTGCATTTCAGAAAAAGAACATTATACCAACAGTAAAATATGGTGGTGGTAGTGTGATGGTCTGGGGCTGTTTTGCTGCTTCAGGACCTGGAAGACTTGCCGTGATAAAAGGAACTATGAATTCTGCTGTCTACCAAGAGATCCTGAAGGAGAATGTCCGACCATCTGTTCGTGTACTCAAGCTGAAACGAACTTAGGTTCTGCAGCAGGACAATGATCCTAAACACACCAGCAAGTCCACCACCGAATGGCTGAAGAAAAACAAAATGAAGACTTTGGAGTGGCCTAGCCAAAGTCCTGACCTGAATCCTATTGAGATGTTGTGGTATGACCTTAAAAAGGCCGTTCATGCTCGAAAACCCTCTAATGTAACTGAATTAGGACAATTCTGCAAAGATGAGTGGGCCAAAATTCCTCCAGGATGCTGTAAAAGCCTCATTGCACGTTATCGCAAACGCTTGGTTGCAGTTGTTGCTGCTAAGGGTGGCCCAACCATTTATTAGGTTTAGGGGGCAATCACTTTTTCACACAGGGCCATGATGGTTTGGATTTTTTTTCACCTTTAATAATAAACACCTTCATTTACAAATTGCATTTTGTGTTTACTTGTGTTGTCCTTGACTATTGTTTAAATTGGTTTGATGTTCCGAAACACTTAAGTGTGACAAACCTGCAAAGGAACAGGAAATGAGGAAGGGGGCAAACCCTTTTTCACACCACTGTATGTGTCAGGAACCATGAATCAGACGGAGACAGAAAATGCAGTAAAAATCTCACAATTTAATATAGTGGTAAAAGTCAAAACAAGACAAAGCCAGGGTTCGGTAACCAAATTGGGTAGTCAGAACAAGCCAAGAAATCAGGGAGCCAGAAATCTGCATAGCCAGAGCAGCAGACAGGATCAGGAACCAGAAGGGATGTCAGCCAGGCAATTCTTCAACAGGAACACAGCAGAGAGTCTCTCGATAAGTTGACCAAGGCAAAGGCAGGATATGATTACCAGGTGACTCACTGAGGAATGATCAGTGCTGGCATTAACCGACAGCTAAGAAGGGAGGCTGAGCCCAGCTCTGACAGTACCCCCTCCTCAAGGACCCCTCCCCCTCAGAGGGCTACCAGGTTCTAGGGGAAAACGTCTATGGAAAGCACAGAGGAGGACAAGGGCATGAGACCCAAGAACACTCCTCTGGACCATACCCTTTCCAATGAACCAGGTACTGTATGCGCCCATGGAACCTACGGGAGTCAATGATCGATTGTACTTCATACTCCTCATGGTTCTCAACCGGTACTGGGTGAGGACGTGGCACCGAGGTGGTGAAGCGTTTGCACACCAAAGGTTTTAATAAGGAGACATGGAATACATTAGAGATACGCATATTAGAATTAAGGTCTAAAGCGTAAGCCACTGGGTTAATTCTGCGGAGAATACGGAAAGGCCCAATAAACCGAGGTGCCAATTTCAGTGAGGGAACACTGAGTCGGAGGTTGCGAGATGACAGCCAGACCATCCCCCCAACTTGGTAGGAAGGCACAGGTAGGCATCTGCGGTCAGCATGGAGACTGTACCCATCATTGGAACATCGCAAGGACTCTTGGACCTGTACCCAAGTGGAACAAAGACCACAGAGATGCTCCTCTAATGCAGGAATGCTCTGAGGAACAAATGAGTCAGGCAACATGGATGGCTGGAAAACATAATTTGCAATAAACGGGGACAATCAGGAAGCGGAATTAACGGCACTATTGTGAGCAAACTCTGCCCAAGGTAAGAGGTCTGACCAGTAGTTATGATGGTCAGAAATATAGCAATGTAGACACTGCTCCAAGGACTGGTTGGCTTGTTCTATGGCCCCATTAGACTACGGGTGATTCGCAAAAGAGAAGGAAAGCTGAATTCCCAACTGAGCATAAAAGGCCCACCAAAACTTGGATACAAACTGGCTACCCCTGTCTGAGACAATAACCTTGGGTAGCCCATGTAATCAAAAGATCTCACAAAATGGATGTCAGTTCTTTGGATGTAGGCAACTTCTTTCGAAAACCAGTCAACCACCATAATAATTGTGTTGCCCTGGGAGTTGGGTAACTCCACAATAAAATCCACAGATAGGTGGGTCCAAGGCCTCTCTCCATTTAGGGTGGGTTGTAGGAGGCCCACTGGAAGGTGTCGTGGTGTCGTACTCCTAGCACACATGGAACAGGCAGCTACGAAGGCAGCTACATCAGCATGGATACTAGGCCACCAGAATAGTTGGGAAATAGCCCAAATGAGTTGATTCTTCCCAGGGTGGCCAGAAGCCTTGGGAGAATGGTAAGTCTGGAGCACAGATGTGCGAAGACTCATGGACAAAACAGCAGTCACAAGGTTTCTCAGTAGGAGAATTAATCTGGGCGGCAAGAATTCTGTCACTCAAAGGTGAAGTGAGACTGGTACTGACCGTAGCCAGAATACGATCGGGAGGTATCACAGGAACAGGGACCGACTCCATCTTGGAAGTGGAGGAAAACTGTTGCGACAATGCATCAGCCCTTACATTCTTAGTACCAGGTAAGAATGAGACTATATAATTGAAGCTTCACAAAAAAAGAGCCAATCGCGCCCTTCTGGGAGAGAGCCGTTTAGCCTCATACAAGAATGTGAGATTCTTATGGTCAGTCAGAATGAGAACCGGCACAGAGGTACCTTCCTTGGAGATGTCTCCATTCTTTAAGGGCTAAAATGATCGCTAACAACTCTGTCCCTAATCTCGTAATTGCACTCCGCAGATGACAATTTCTTGGAAAAGTAGCCACAAGGATGCATAGCGCTCTCATAGGTAGGATGTTGAGACGGAAGGGCTTCAACTCCCATCTCGGATGCATTGGCCTCAAGGATAAAAGGTAACGTTGGATAAGGATGTGCCAACACAGGAGCAGAAACAAAGGCAACCTTTAGACTCTTAAAGGCATTAATGAAATCTGGAGACCAATTCTGTGGGTTACCATCCTTTCTGGTCATATCAGTCAAGGGTTTGACCAGAGATGAGAAGTTACAAATAAACTTCTGATAATAATTGGCAAAGCCAAGAAAATGTTGCAGTGGATGTAAACCCACGGGTCGGGACCACCTGTAGGAAAGAAAAGGCAGAACAAGTCGGCAACCCCTGCGGTTCCTTATTCTAAGGAAGTTTATTTCACCTCTGCTTCTCGTTCCAGGTATATTAAAGATGCTGCAACTTTATCGTCCTCATCTTCCATTCCACAAGCCAGCGCTTCAGCTCCTTTGGGAAAGAATGCTGTGTCAGATATCCCGCCTGGTGAGAATTTTGTTTCTTCTGTTCCTGACTTAATTTTTATTCTTAATTATTTAGCAAATGCTTTTTCTAGCCTGTCAGAATGGGAACAAGGGTCTTCCTCTCCCTCTCTCATTGCCAGGGCTCCGTTTGCAGGCGCTGGCAGTTCTTTTCAGAATAGCCAGCAATTGATGAATTCTTCAGATCAAACCCCTCTCTGTACAGGAGGCACTGCCTTCTGGTACTTTACAAGGGGCACATGTATTTGGTGCAGCTCAGGACAGGAGACACAGCCTTCTGGTGCTCCTCTTAATAATATATAAGGTGTAAAGTCCTCTGGTACTTTTCCCTATAATTTTCATCCAGGTGCACAGAATTCTGGTGCAGTGCCAGGAGCTCAGTATGCTGGAGCAATATTTCAAAACTCACTCATTTAAATCAGGGGTGCATAACCTTTTGAAGAGCGAGGGCCACTTAACCGCTTCCCGACCGGCCACTGCATATATACGTCAGCAGAATGGCTCGGGCAGGCAGAATCACGTACCTGTACGTGATCGTGCATGTGCCTGCCCGTGGGTCGCGCGCGCGCCGCTAGCGGCGCGCTCGCGACCCGGTCGGGAGCTCCGTGACCCCGGCCGCGGGACCAGCGGACCCGATCGCCGCTGGTATCCCGCGATCGGGTTACGGAGCTGAAGAACGGGGAGAGGTCTATGTAAACAAACCTCTCCCCGCGCTTCCTACACTGACTGTCAGTGATCGGCGGTTCCCTGTCATCGGGAACGCCGATCAATGATGTCACACGTACAGCCACGCCCCCCTACTGTAAAAAAAAACACACACGTCACACTGACTCCTCCCCGCCCCCTAGTGGTTAACCCCCTAACTACAACTGTCATTTACATAGGAATCAGTGCTATTTAAATAGCACTGATTGCTGTATAAATGACAAATGTCCCAAAAATGTGTCAAAAATGTCCGATGTGTCCGCCAAAATGTCGCAGTCACAATAAAAATCGCTGATCGCCGCCATTACTAATAAAAAAAAAAATATTAATAAAAATGCTATTAAACTATCCCCTATTTTGTAAACGCTATAACTTTTGCGCAAACTAATCAATAATCGCTAATTGCGATTTTTTTTACCAAAAATATGTAGAAGAATACGTATCGGCCTAAACTGAGGAAAAAAAATGTTTTTTTATATATTTTTTGGGGATATTTATTATAGCAAAAAGTAAAAAAGATTGCATTTTTTTCAAAATTGTCGCTCTATTTTTGTTTATAGCGCAAAAAATAAAAACCGCAGGGGCGATCAAATATCACCAAAAGAAAGCTCTATTTGTGGGAAAAAAAGGACGCCAATTTTGTTTTGGAGCCACGTCGCATGACCGCGCAATTGTTAGTTAAAGCGACGCAGTGCCGAATTGCAAAAAGGGGCCTGGTCCTTTAGCTGCAAATTGGTCCGGGGCTGAAGTGGTTAAGCAACTTGGTAACCGGTCATGGGCCACAATGAGCGTTGCGGCTGGATGGCACGTCCGTGTCCACTCCGAATTTGGAGAGTGGACACGGACGCAGCCCACAATACTTTTTAGCGGATCGTATTGGAGGTAGAACACAAGTCGGTTTATGTCTGCCACTACTTAGAGGTGAATGGAGGGTCCAATTGGTCAGACTGTTGGACTGACTGTGTGAAAGGGGTCAAAGGCTGCTTTCACACTGATGTGCTGCGGTTTACCCGCACCATGTGTGCAACGCAGTGTACCTTTGGCTTTCCTGCAGTTTGCAATAGGAGTCTATTATATTCTGCAGGTTTGGTGCACTTTCAGAAAGCTCACCAAACTCGCAGGTAATAATAGAAGTCTATGGCTCAGTGCAGGTAACCCGCAGGTAAACTGCTCTGCACCTGTGAATCAGTTTGAAAGCAGCCCAGTAACCACTGCAGAAAAGATATGCCCATATATACACTGTGATTTTAGTCATAAACTGACCTTTAATAACAGTATTCTTTCTATTCTATCTCAGAGCAGGAGGTCGCGGGCCACATCAGAGGGCTGTGCGGGCCACATGTCGCCCCCGGGCCACTGGTTGGGCACCCTTGATTTAAATGTTAATACTGCTCCCCCTGCTGGTATAAGGCAGGATGTGCAGCCTTTACTTTTTTCAGGTGCACAAAATATTGGTGCTTATCAAGATGCTGTTAATATGTTGCAGCAGTCAGTCACTGGTGATTCACCAAAGGTTGGCTCTGTTTGGAACGCTATGCGCTCCTAGGGTAATGTTACTATTCCTGTGGACAAACAGTTCAACCCTTTCAAAACTCAGAACATTTTAGTTTAATGCTGGTGGTCATGTACAGCCCAGTTCCTGTAACAATGCACCTTTTCAGGTGGCAGAAGCTTGTATGAAAGAGGCTATTCCGTGCGAAATCTCCCCATTAGGCTTTCATTTGTCCTCCTCTGTTAACCTCCCTGGCTGTATGATTGTCAGGAATTTTGTACCAAATTCTGTACCATTATTTTGCATGGAAATTTGGCGTTTTATATTGTAGGCCTGCAATTCTTATGAATAACTCACTTAAATCTGTCCAAACCAGAGTCTAGTAGACATCCCGGGTATGATAAAGTTTGAAACACAAAATCATTAATTATTATATAATCAATAACTATAAAAATGATTCAATAATGTAATCAAATCAAAAACACTTAAATTTGCTCAGTTGCAGAATTGTTGCTGTCATTAGGTTTAGTGTTTTGATGATGAATTGTGATTGTAATTTATTATCGCTGGTCTAAAACCACTTTTGACATAAAGGGACACTTTTTGGTTGCTATGGACAATCTCCAGTTTCCAGGCAGAATTTTTTTTATTTATTATATAAAACTACATGCAGGGCACTGGACAGATCACTAGGGACAAAGGGGATGTGTAATTTTTTATACAGTACTGTAATCTGTAAGATTACAGTACTGTATGTGTGTTTTGTGTGTTTTAACTTCTTTGAATTTGGCGCTGATCTCTGCTCCCGTGTGTCGTAACGTCGCAGGGAACTGAGATCAGCTGCACTCGGCACTGTGTGAATTGAGCGGAGGAGCTTGCGCACACACAGCGGGGAGACATCGCAGGATCCAGGGGACAAGGTAAGTAACTTCCCCTGTATCCTGCAATGCGATCCCAAGTCTGGCTCGGGGTTAACATTTATGGTACTGAAGTTCCACCCCGAGCCAGACTCAGGGTTACCGCCAGGGAGGTTAAAGAGAATTTGGAGAGAAGAATTTATTTATTATCCCTCCTGCCTTCTTAAGAATTTCTTTCTAAATTGGATAAGAAATCAGAGGATCTTTCAGAAGAAGATAGGAGGAGAGCCATACCTAGAACATTCCAGAATTGGCTTCAAGCATTCTGTATTTTCGCTTCAGTAATGGGTAAAAAATTTCCAGAAAAATGTTCTGGGTTATTCCAGCACCTGGACATTGTTGCTGAAGCCTTTAGGCATTTCGGGGGCATCTCATGGTTTCGTTGTGATGAGAATTTCAGACAGAAACTAGCTGTACACCCTTCTCTGTGTTGGGGTGTAAAGTATGTTGGCCTTTGGCTAAATCTGATGCTGCCTCCTAAACCGCAGGTGCAATATAAGACACTCCGCCCTGCTAATAATTCATTTCGCAAAGGATTCTGCTTTGCGTTTAATGAAGGACAATGTACATTTTTGGCTAACTGTAGATACAAGCATGAGTGCTCATACTGTACAGGGTTACACCCTGCTTGTAGATGTTATCAGAAAGCCTCTGCCATGTCAGGACAGCCTCAATCCAGGGACAGGTTTTCAAAAGGCACTGACAACAGTGAAATTGTCAAACATGCTGCCTTGGCTAGAAATGTATCCAAGCATCAAGATGGCGGAGCTGCTTTATAGCAGCTTTAAAAATGTCTTTTTAGTCCCTGGATTTGCGGGACTGGTTGTAGTTTAGTTGATGATTTTACGATCGGTTCATTCACATCCGGAGGAAGAATTAGCAGAGGGCATGATTGCGGGTCCGTTGTCATTGCTCCCCTTTTCCAATTTCAGAATTTCACCTTTGGGCGTAGTCCCCGAGAGAGCCAGGCTCCTTTCGCCTGATGCATCATTTGTCCTATCCGGCTGGTAATTCTCTCAATGACGAGGTTGTGGATTTTGATGCTTCAATCACGTATGCTTCTTTTGATGAGGCCTTGGTTCTTCTCAGGCATTTTGGAAAGACTGCGTTAATGGCCAAGGCTGATATCAAGTCTGCATTTCGGTTACTCCCAGTACATCCCTAAGGCTTTAGTTCTTTAGGTTTTCATTTTAACGGATATTTTTATTTTGATAAATGTATGACAATGGGCTTCTCCTTATCTTTTTTTTTTACTTTTGAGGCCTTTTTTCTTTTCTTCAATGGGTATTGTCTGCGGCTCACCCAGGTTCTGGTTATTTTTATTATCTAGATTTCCTTTTTGTAGGTCCATTGCTCTACTTGATCTGATTCTTTGTCAGCTTTCTTTGATATTTGTCAAGATTTTGGCATTCCCCTTGCCCAGGAGAAGACAGTGTTTCCATCCACTAGTTTGGAATTTTTGGGTATTATCGTAGATTCAGACGCCATGGAGTTTAGATTGCCTCTGGCAAAGCTTTTCAAGATTAGGTCTTTAATATCCTTTTTTTTTATCCAGACAAAGAGTTCTGCTTAATGACGTACGATCTCTGTTGGGCTTGTTTGCTTTTTCTGCAAGAGTAATTCCTGTAGCTAGGATTTTTTCTAGCTGTTTTGCTAGGCTAGAAAGGATTTAAAAAGTCCTTTTTCTCATGTTAACATTTCAAAAGCCAATAAAGAGGATTTAAAAGTATGGGATGAGTTCTTGTTAGGTTTTAATGGCTCAATGGTATGGCAGAAGGAGTTTATAGATGATTTCTATCTAGGCCTTTTTACAGACGCTTCGGGTTCTATAGGCTTTGGAGCCTTCTTGGCAGGTCATTGGTGTGCTTCAAAATGGCATACATCTTGGAAGATCCCTGAAATTTCTCGTAATTTTAGTCTTGTTTGAGTTATTCCCGGTAGTGGTTGATGTAGTTATTTGGTGTGACTTGTTTGAAAATCGTAGAGTGTTAATTCACACGGATAATAAAGGCAGCCTCTTTGCAATCAATTGTTTCTTCTAAATCTGAATTTTTAATCAAATTGCTTAATTTTTTAGTTCTCCATTGTATGAAATATAATATTTGGCTTAAGGCTAAACATTTACCAGGTGTAAGCAATAGCATTGCAGACTCGTTATCTCGCCTTCAGTTTTCCAGGTTCCGCGACTTGGCTCCAGAGGCAGACCCAATTGGCTCCCAATGCCCAGAATTCCTCTGGGGCTGATTTGGGATTAATCTCCGCCAATTTAAAGAACTCTGTTTCACTGAGAACATGGGAAGACTATCTGCGAGCATGGTCGAGATGGGATAATTTCTGCTCCTACATACAATTTTAGCATTGCCAGTAGTAATGCTTACACAGCACTGTCTTTTTTTTTTTTTTTTTTGTTACTTTTTTAATCCTCTCTAAACTTAGTGCCGCTTCTATCCATAACATTTTGGCCAGTGCTTCATTTTTTCTAAATTTTTTTGACCTTCCTGCTTTGTCTACTTTTTATCCAGTTCATCAGGTATTGAAAGGCTTTAGGCATTCCCATTTGGTTAGAGATGGTAGGAGACCCATTTCTATTGAACTTTTGGTTAAATTAATGCAGACTTTGCCTTCAGTCTGTTTTTCCCCCTTTGTTATTTAAAGCAGCCTTTTCTCTGGCCTTTTTTGGCGCTTTACGTCTGGGTGAGTTTTCCACATCAAATAAGCCTTCCTGCGCTATCCTTTTGGATAGTGATGTGTTTTTTTTTTTCTTCAGATTCACTCACTTTATGCATTAGAAGATCAAAAACTGACCAGATTGGGAAGGGACACATTATTCATTTAGGTAGGGCATGGTATATGCCTTTCTGCCCTGTCCAAAAAAATACTTTCTTTCACGGGTAATTTTTTTTATTCGCAATGACCTGTCTCCTCACTTGATATCAATTCTCGTATGTCCTTTCTTCTTGTCTTAAAATCCTTGGTTTGTCAGGCTTTTATTTCACCTCCCACCCCCTCAGGATAGGGGCAGCCACTGCTGCTAACTCTATGGGATTTTCTTCAGAGGAGGTTCAGAGGTTGGGTTATTGGGACAGTTGTGGGTATAAGTCTTGCATTCGACCTGATTTAGTTACTAATTTTCTTTTCAGATTTTACTCGGTTCAAAGTCTGGATTGTAGGCCATTCATTTATGCACTGGGCCTACAAAAGAGCCGAAACAAGGAATTGTGCAAAGACTTTGGGTTTTAATGTTCATGCTTTGCAAATCTTTTGGCATGGTGTTAGGGGTTTACCGTGGAAAGATGCAAGAAATTAATTGATTTATTTAATGTTTGGCCCAGCCCGGATTTATTGATCATCCACGCTGGGGCTAATGATATTGGTAAAGTTAAAACCTGGAATCTTTTATGTGAGATGAAACAGGACCGCGTTTCGTTCAAGGTCCCTTTTCCATCTGCAATTATCGCCTTTTCTGAGATGATTCCTAGGTTACTTTGGTCCCCCTCTAGCAATTTTGTTTTATTTAGACAAGATTGATAATTTACCCGATCATTAGAGCAACCTATTTATTTTGTATACTCTTCCATAAAGGCCAGATTTATGGAGTGCACGACTAATAGTTGTCCTGTGGACAGAATTCTCCCACCTGAGCTCTGGATCTCTGCAGCTCCTCCAGAGTAACCATGGTCCTCTTGGCTGGTTCTTTAATTAATGCTCTCCTTGCCTGGCCTGTCAGTTTTGGTGGACGGCCATGTCCTTGGTAGGTTTGCAGTTGTGCCATACTCTTTCCATTTTCGGATGATGGATTGAACAGTGCTCTGTGAGATGTTCAAAGCTTGGGAGATTTTTTTTTTATAATCTTACCCTGCTTTAAACTTCACCACAACGTTATTCCCTGACCTGTTTGGTGTGTTCCTCTGAGGGCTTCATAGAACAGCTGTATTTATACTGAGATTAAATTACACAAGGTGAACTATTTACTAATTAGGTGACTGCTAAAGGCAATTGGTTCCACTAGATTTTAGTTAGGGGTATCGGAGTAAAGGGGGCTAAATACAAATTCACGCTACACTTTTCACATATTTATTTGTAAAAAATGTTCAAAACCATTTATAATTTTCCTTCCACTTCACAATTATGTGCCACTTTGTGTTGGTCTATCACATAAACTCCCAATACTATACATTTACGTTTTTGATTGTAACATGACAAAATGTGGAAAATTTCAAGGGGTGTGAATACTTTTTCAAGCACTGTATATGTGCTCCAAAAGTGCTTCAGTTTCAGCCTGATGGGGAGTGGTGCACTCCCCAACAGGCTGAAACTGACCAGATATTCATGCCTTTCTTAAAAAAACATTGATATGTAATGATTTAATATAAGTAGCAAATAGCTACATATCTTCCGATCCTGCAGCTCCAAACTTATCCATCCAATATAGCTCCCCAGAAAAGAGACGAAAGCTCCAATAGCATAAAACCATAGAACAATCTTTATTAAAAATAGAAAACTTCTCACAAAAATAGACAACTATGAGTACATCAATGCATCCCATCCAAAGCCTGTAATGACCCAGCGGTTATAACATGCATGCTAACACCAGAGGACTTCCATCCAAAGCATCGGACTGTTACCACGCTCCGAAATGTCACTAACCTAAAGGATCTAAATGACTGAGGCAGGGTTAGTGACATAACTGGCACATACTGGCATGCAGGAACACAGGTATCAAGAGGGTACAATATAGACTAGCTATAGACACTCACTTTTGTTGCTAGCTGTTTAGACATTAATGGATGTGTGTTGAATTATTTTGAGGGGACAGCAAATGTACACTGTTATACAAGCTTTACACTCACTACTTTACATTGTAGCAAAGTGTAATTTCTTCAGTGTGGTCACATGAAAAGATATAATAAAATATTTACAAAAATGTGAGGGGTGTACTCAGTTTTGTGAGATGCTGTATGTGTGTGTGTATGCACTATATATATATATATATATATATATATATATATATATATATATATATATATATATAGTGTATAGTGTGTATATATAGACTTGACTTTCACAACAAGGTGAAATCGCCTCACCAGACTTCCAAACAGCAGGGAGGACCCTTGGGAATGTTTGCTATAGGATGAGCCTCGCCAGGTAACAGTCGAGTGGTATAAATCCAGCTTACTGTATTTGAATCCTTAGAAGGTAAGACTGTGCATTCCTGAATCTACCACCTATGATGTTACACAAAATGTCCACCTTCATTCTTATGTTTCTTTTTCCAGCAAACACGATGTACTGTAAAGTCATAATTGCAGTCCTCAATAGTGAAATGAACTCAGTACTTTTCACAAATTAACATACAAAATGCCAAGTAACTGTGTTTGCTATACAAGGCAAAACTATGAAACTTTTGCTACATTCCAGAGAAGGCTGCTAAATATGGAGAAATGCTTGTTTTTTCTACAGCTTTTTTTTAAAAGTACAATGTGTGTATGCAGAACTCTTCACAAAGCACATTTGAAGTGTAAAAATTAATGATTTCAGCCCTGTAGCTTACTCGTGTTTAAGGTCCATTGCTGTCCTCTAATCTCCTACGAGTTGGCTGGGTTCTATGCTAATCAAATAGCTTCAATATTTGTGTATTATTGAACTAGCACAAGTGGGCAAATCAGGAGTTCTGATTGTACTCTTATGTTATCACCTGCATGCATGTACCAGCTCAGTGACTCAAAGTATATATTCCAGAGACAGCATGGTAGAGACAGACATGTTTCTCATTGTACAGGTGTGAACCAAAAGTGAATCATCTAGTTTAAATAAAAGCACAATACTGAGAGAGTTGAAATTTGGGGAATGTAACCTAGTTATAAGAGACCTGCTAATATAGAAAACTCACTTTTATAGTGTCAGAACACTTTGTTTCAAGAAACAGATGGATTCAAGGCAGTTAGTAATAAAAATGGTGTATAACTGAGGTTATCGCTGCTTGTTGGGTGATTACTTAGTGTTATGTCAAAGCCACAGTGTACCTCAGGAGGCAAAACTTCTACTTCAGAGCTTGACTATACCTGATTTTTCAACCTAGTTGCGTCATTCATAGAAGCTCTACTACAGCTTCTATGAATGATACGATTTAAAAGATGAGTAGTGTTGCACTGTCAATCAAACAAAAATATCAGCTTTAAATATGAAAAAAGTGACAATAATTCCTGTGCAATAGTGCAAACAATATTACTGTGTCTCAAGGATGGACACAAACACACAAACTAGAAAACAATATCAGTGAAATAAGTATACAATTCCTTCAATAGTGTGCATCCTTATTATAGTCTATAATGAATATTCCTGATGTATACCTTTACCATTGCTTGTGAATGTCCATAATAATGGATGACTTCTTCCCTTTCTTCCTGTGTCACCTTTGTCCTCTCCAGCCTCTTACCTGATATATTCTTGATATACAGCATATGTTGATATCTCTCAGAAGTGATGTAATGTGGTCAGGTCAAAGGATTGTGTTTATCGCACTAACACTAAAAAGTCTTTCAAATAGCAACCAGCATAACACTAAATAAATGCAAATCAAACTGAAAAGAATATAAAAATATGTGCAGCGCTTAGGGATTTTGTACTGCTACAAAATCATGTGTATATAATAAACAATATATAATAATGTGAATAACCACAAAATTGCTAAATAAATTGGTACAGCTACAAAAGCAATGTGAAATGATGTGAATAACCACAAAGCTTAAACACTATATAAATCCATATAATGTATTATGAAAATTGTTATATCGTAGATTGAAAAGTCCATAAAGGAATGGTGATGAAAAGGAATACACTAGATCAAGCGAGAAGAAAATGTGTTCCTCGTGACGTCAGTGTTGGGTGAAAAAACAATACGTCCACCACCGGTTGTGTGACGGCTTACCGGAGTGAAGTGACTCAAATGGTGGTCGTATGGTTTTTTTCACCCAACATTGACGGTACAAGGTACACAATTTCTTCTCTCTTGATCTAGTGTATTCCTTTTCATCACCATTCCTTTATGGACTTTTTAATTCACTATATAACAATGTTCATAAGACATTATATGGACTTATATAGTGTTTAAGCTTTGTGGCTATTCACATTTTTTCACATTGCTTTTGTAGCTGTACCAATTTAATTTGCAATTTTGTGTGATATACACTATTTTGTAGCAGTACAAAATCCCTAAGCGCTGCACATATTTTTAGATTTTTAATGTGGTCGGGTTGCCTCGGGGGGTCCTCTGTATGTTTTCCCAACACTCTGCTCTTTGAAATAGTAGTGTAGATTCTGCAGTGTTCCTACGGGGTCCTTTCCTATATCCTCCAGTTAAGCATGTATAAAGGAGAATACTCTCGTACTGTATTAACGTGCAAACAAGTTTATTTAAAACAAACAGTTAAACTCACATTTAAAAGTAGAAAACAAGTGAAAATCCACACGTGCCAAACTCGTAGCCTTTACTAGCGTCACTTCCGGTATACCTCAGCTCGCGCCCTACGTGTTGCATCACGCCCACATGACTTCTTTAGGGGTTCTATGGATGAAGGATGGACTTAAGATTGAAAGGTCCACCCCTCCATTCATAGATTGTGTATGTGTAAGCTGTAGTATGGCTTCTATGATTGGACTAGCTAGATGGAAATGGCAGGCATGGTTGGGCTTAGTTGTTTTAACTCTTGCTTCACTGGAAGATTACAGGCAGTGCCGGATTTATAAGGGGGCAAAAATAGCAATTGCCCCGGTCCCCTCTTCCAAAGGGGGCCCCAGACTTTCTTTATAAAAAATAAATGTATTTCCCCTCGAGACTTCAATAGTATATTCAATTAGGAAAAAGTCCAGTTTGTAGCCTTTGCCAAGCTCTGGTCATGTCTCACTCTATTTCTATTTCTATTCTTTGGAATCTAACTTATTTTTTTTAGAACAAATGTGATTTATCATTCATTTCAGTTAACTTTTTTATTTGACCTATAAATTAATGTCAATGTTAAGGGGCCCCCAAACTTGTGCCCTGGGCCCCTTAAGTTCTAAACCCAGCACTGATTACAGGAGCAGAGGTGGGGGGTGGGTGGCATGGACAGAGGAGGATTTTACTAACAGAAGAGGAATCATCACAAGGGGGACATTATGTTGACTATAAATTGTGTAATTTGTGTTTTTTGATTTTTCAGTTTTTTTATTTTATTTTAGGTATACTTAGCCTTTAGGATGTGCATTCATAAATGGATTTTTTCACATTTTGTAATGCTACAACCAGGAATTAAAATGAATTTAATTTGCAATGTTACCATTTTATTTATGCAACATCTTTAACACTTTAAAAGGGCAAAAAGGTTTTTGACAGAAACTTTAATTAAATAATAAGTAGAAATTTGCTTGTATAACTATTCAAGTCTTGGCAGAACCACTTCTGGCTGCAATTATAACTGCATGTCTTTTTAAAGTGTGTCTCTTTCAGGTTTGCACAACTGAATCCAGCTATGTCTGCACATTCATCTTGACAGGGACAGTTTGTGAACAACAATTTTAAATCCTTGTCGAAGATTTTCAATTAGACTAAGGCAAGAGCTTTGACTAAAGCATTCTAACTGGATGTTCGGATTCGGCGGGTTCGGCCGAACTTCGGAAAAAAGTCCGGGTTCGGGACCGAACTTGACCCGAACTTGACCCGAACCCCATTGAAGTCAATGGGGACCTGGACTTTTGAACACTAAAATGGCTGTAAAAAGGTAATGGAAAGGGCTAGAGGGCTGCAAATGGCAACAAAATGTTGTTAAGAACATGGCAAGTGATCTGCAAACAAATGTGTATAGGGAAATAACTTAAAATAACATAAAAAAAAATAAAAATTAAAAAAAATGCTGGAGGCCCCCTTCTCAGCAGAAGAGGTACAGGAAGTCATTAAGAACCTCAGAAACTCAACGGCACGATGCCGCACATATGGTGGGAATACCCCAGAATACGCACTTTCTGGAAAAAATTATTCAATTTAATGGATAAGATAGTGGGAAAATAAAATACTTGGAAATTAAAAAAAAATGAAAAAATTATAATCTTGACCTAGGAGGACGAAATTCAAATGGAGTAGGAGGTTGAGGTGGCGGTGGATGTGGTGGTGTAGGTGGAAGCGGCGGTGGAGGAGGACGAGGTAGCCAACACTGGTTCAAAAATACAACAATGGCTGGGTAAGGCTAGTGGTGAATGATGTGTCGAATTCTGTCCCCTGTCGCATAGTGTCCGCCCTGTACTGCGCTTGCTCAGTACATATGACAAGGGGATTTTGAAACTCTCCGAAGACTATGCGCAGTGACTCCAGGTTCAAGTCACATCATTCGAGGTTGAAGCCTAGCCAAGCGAGCCCGTGAGGGGCCCTGTTACTATGTGCTACCGTATGTCCACTTGGATGGTCGGGTTTGAACCTGCACTCACTGCGCAGGCGACGTTCATCTTTGGAGATTTTGTGAATCTCCTTGTCCTCCGTACTGCGCAAGCACTGCACCTGCGCAGTAAGTGGCCGGACACTATCCGATAGCAAGACAGTTTTCGTCAGAACACCGGTATATGTCTCTATTCTGCACAAGGTACGGACAAGTCCTGTGGGATCCATGCCTGGTTCATTTTAATGAACGTGAGCTTGTCCACATTGGCTCTGGACAGGCGGCTGCGCTTGTCTGTGATAACGCCCCCTGCCGTGCTAAATACACGTTCAGATAATACACTGGCGGCAGGTCAGGCCAGCACCTCCAAGGCGTAAAGGGCAAGCTCAGGCCATGTGCCCAATTTGGAGACCCAGAAGTTGAAGGGGGCAGACCCGTCATGCAGTACGTGTACGCGTGTGCACACATACTGCTCCACCATGTTGGTGAAATGCTGCCTCCTGCTAAGACGTTCCATCTGGTGGTGCTGGTTGTTGTGGCGTGCCGACAAAGCTTTTCCACATTCCGGCTATGCTAACCCTGCCTTGCGAGGTGCTGGCGGTGCCCTGGCTGCGTTGGCGACCTCTTCCTCCTCCTCTGCCTTCGCCATGTGCTTCCACCGTACCCCCGCTTCCAAGTGGGAATGCCACCAGCAGCGCGTCTACCAGCGTGCGCTTGTACTCGCGCATCTTACGATCACGCTCCAGTGAGGTAATTAAGGACGGCACGTTGTCCTTGTAACGGGGATCCAGCAGGGTGGCCACCCAATAATCAGCACCAGTTAAAATGTGGGCAACTCGGCGGTCGTTGCGGAGACACCGCAGCATGTAATCGCTCATGTGTGCCAGGCTGCCCAGAGGCAAGGAAAAGCTGTCCTCTGTGGGAGGTGTATCGTCTGTGTCCTCTGTATCCCCCCAGCCACGCACCAGTGATGGACATGAGCTGGTCTGGGCACCACCCTGCTGTGAACATGGTTCCTCCTCCTCCTCCATCTCCTCCTCATCCTCCACCTCGTCATCCTCCAGAACTGTGCCCTTGCTGCCAGACAATTGTGTACCTGGCGCCTGTTGGTGCAGGAACCCACCCTCGTAGCCACTTGTAAATGACTGCCCTGAAAGCCTTGGAAATGAACCCTCTTCCTCCTCCTCCTCCTCCTCCTCCTCCTCATCCTCATCCTCATCCTGTGCCACATTCTCTTCCATCATCGCCTTAAGAGTTTTTTCAAGGAGGCATAGAACTGGGATAGTAACGCTGAGAACGGCGTCATCGGCACTGGCCACGTTGGTGGAGTACTCGAAACAGTGCAACAAGGCACACAGGTCTCGCATGGAGGCCCAGTTATTAGCGGTGAAGTGATGCTGTTCCGCAGAGCGACTCACGCGTGCGTGCTGCAGCTGAAACTCCACTATCGCCTGCTGCTGCTCGCACAGTCTGGCAAGCATGTGCAAGGTGGAGTTCCACCTTGTGGGCACGTCACATATGAGACGGTGAGCGGGAAGGCCGAAGTTACGCTGCAGCGCTGACAGGCGAGCAGCAGCAGGGTGAGAACGCCGAAAGTGCGCACAGACGGCCCTGCACTTTCTGCAGCAGCTCTGGCATATCGGGGTAATTCTTCAGGAACCTCTGGACCACCAAGTTCAGCACATGCGCCAGGCAAGGGATGTGCGTCAAACCGGCAAGGCCCAGAGCTGCTACGAGATTTCACCCATTATCGCACACCACCAGGCCGGGCTTGAGGCTCACTGCCACCAACCACTCATCGGTCTGTTGTTCCATGTCCCTCCACAACTCCTGCGCGGTGTGGGGTTTTTCCCCCAAACAGGAAAGTTTTAAAACTGCCTGCTGTCGTTTAGCCCTGGCTGTGCTGAAGTTGGTGGTGAAGGTGTTACGCTGACCGGATGAGGAGGCGGTTGAGGATGAGGATGAGGAGGCGGAGTAGGAGGAGTTAGCAACAGGAGGCAAACTGAAGTGCCCTGCAATCCTCGGTGGTGGAAGGACATGCGCCAAACTGCTATCCGCCTCAGGCCCAGCCGCCACTACATTTACCCAGTGTGCTGTTAGGGAGATATAATGTCCCTGACCGTGCTTACTGGTCCATGCATCCGTAGTTAGGTGGACCTTGCCACAGATGGTGTTGCGCAGCGCACACCTGATTTTGTCCCCCACTTGGTTGTGCAGGGAAGGGATAGCTTGTCTGGAAAAGTAGTGGCGGCTGGGCACGACGTACTGTGGGACAGCCAATGACATCAGCCTTTGAAAACTCTGCGTCTCCACCAGACGGAATGACAGCATTTCAAAGGCGAGCAATTTTGAAATGCTGGCATTCAGGGCCAGGGATCGCGGGTGGCTAGGGGGGTAGTGTTGCTGGCAGATCCTCTGTTTGCGGGTTGGCAGGTGTCACTGTCACTACAGAGGTGGATGAAGAGGCCGAGACTGCAGCAGAAGAGGAAGCAGGAGGAGCCAGAGACCTTTCTTGGTTTTTGCGGTGTCTACTCCACTGCATCTCATGCTTTGCACTTAGATGCCTGGTCATGCAGGTTGTGCTCAGGTTGAGAACGTTTATGCCTCGCTTCAAGCTCTGATTGCACAGCGTGCAAACCACTCGTGTCTTGTCATCAGGACATTGTCTGAAGAACTGCCACGCTAGGGAACTCCTTGCACCTGGCTTTAGTGTGCTCGGTCCCTTGCTGCGTTGGACAGTAGCAGACGTACTGTCTAGGGGACCGACGCTCCGCTTTTGCACCCTGCTCCCTCTTCTGCTGTGCTCGTGGCTCTGTGCGACCACCGCCTCTTCCTCTGAACTACACTGGTCACCTGCATGACGTTGATTCCATGTGGGGTCAAGGACCTCATCGTCCTCCACATCATCTTCCACCCAAAATTCACCCCTGCCCTCCTTGTCGGTCTGCACAATGGCGAAAGCAGCAGCAGTTGGCACCTGTGTTTCGTCATCATGCGAGACGTGCTGCGTTGGTCCTCCCATGTACTCATCATGAAACATAAGTGGTTGGGCATCGGTGCACACAATCTCTTCCACTTCTGAGGCAGGGCTAGGTGGATGGCCCTGGGAAACCCTGCTAACAGAGTCATCAAAAAGCAGAAGAGACTGCTGCATGATTTGGGGCTCAGACTGATTGGCTGATTTGCAAGGGGGTGAGGTGAAAGACTGATGGACATCGGCTGCAGGTGCCAACTCTGAACTTTCATCAGGAGACTGGGTGGGAGACAATGTGAAGGAACCAAAGGCACTGTCAGCAGCAACCCAATCTACTATCGCCTGTACTTGTCCTGGCCTCGACATTCGTACAGCCTCATTAGGCGCGCCAAAATACTGCTGCAGGCTCTGTCGCCTACTCGCACCTGCGGAAGGTGTTTCACTAGTGCATGTAGCTGGCACAGATCGACCACGTCCTCTCCCTGCAACAGGAGCGCCACCAGCAGCACCATGACCCGGGCCACGTCCCCTTTTTGAGGATCTCCTCATATTTTCAAAATTTATGATCTTGCCCTAAATGGGTGTTTTTGTATATAGCAGAATACACGTACAGTGTCTAAAGAGTTTATGAAAACGCAGAAAATGCTATTGGGAAGAAAAAAAACACTGCAAAATTAAATTTTTATTGCAATGTTTTTACAATATCAGAATAAACGGATAGTGTCTAAAGCGTTTATGAAAACGCAGAAAATGCTATTGGGAAGAAAAAAAAACACTGCAAAATTATATTTTTTTGCAATGTTTTTGCAATATCAGAATACACGGTTAGTGTCTACAGCGTATATGTAGAAACACGCAGAAAATGCTATTGGGGGGAAAAAAAAATAAAAAGCAAAATTCAATTTTTATGCAATGTTTTTCCAATAGCAGAATACACACAGACTGTGGTGTATCTCTTAGTATATGCAGTGCAGTAATGTTGCACTGAGCTTGCAGGTAAAACGTTTAGATTTTGTCTGGCACTGGCCTCATGGCACTGTTACTGTGACTGTGCACTGCACCCCAGCCAGGGTACAATTGATTTAGGAATCTCTTCAATAATTATAAGTATATGTGAGGTACGCTGCGCTTAGGTACAATATATCTGGGTTGCAGCCACCTCAGGGGAAAGAGTAGGGGCTATCCTTGGAGTGAACCCCTCAATAATTATGTCTGCCTCCTTTTTTTTGCAAAATAAAGAAACTCCCTCCCTACTCTAGCTATCTAGATCGCTCCCTGATCTAACTAATTAGAATAAAATTCCAGGAATGTGGACTGACTTTAGCACACTAACTCCTAAAATCCTCTATCTATCTATCTGCAGAACAGGAACCTGCCTAACAGTGTCTGTCTAACAGAATGACGCTGTGTGCTGTGTGTGTACTATTTATAGAGACTGGGTCACATGCTGCACTGGCCAATCACAGCTATGCCATTAGTAGGCATGGCTGTGATGGCTTCTAGGGCACACTAGTGAAACGATCATCCATTGGCTGCCCTAAAGCTGTTAAAAAGGCGCCAATACAGCGCCGAACACCGGACCCGAACCCGAACTTACAGCCAATAGTTCGGGTTCGGGTCCGGGTCCCGGACACCCAAAAGTCCGGTACGGACCCGAACTTTACAGTTCGGGTTCGCTCAACCCTAATTCTAACACATTTAGGTTTGTTTTAATTCCCCTCCAGTTAAGGTTAGACATGTGCAATTCGTTTAGTTACAAATTCGTTTTCCGTTCAAATTCGTGATATTCGTTCATTCGTATCGTACTAATGAACAAATGATTTAGTAAAAATGTTAACGAATAACAAATTATCGAATCGAACAAATATGAAAAACAACGAAAATACGAATGAATGAAAATCCGAAAACGAAAACCGAAACAACGAAAATACCGAACAAAGATTCAAAAATAACGAAAATCAAAATGAACGAAAAAATTTGTACATTCGTAACTTTTTTTTTTTTTTGATTTATTTTCCGTGCCTCTTACAATGGCGCTGCTTAACGTGCTTCGAATGGATTGAACGAAAAAATTAGTACATTCGTAACTTTTTTTTTTTTGATTCGTAATTTTCCGTGTCTTACAATGGCGCTGCTTAACGTGCTTCGAATGGATTGAACGAAAAAATTTGTTCCTTTTGTAACATTTTTTTTTTTTTTGATTCGTAATTTTCCGTGTCTCTTACAATGTAATAATAGCATACACATTACATAAAATTATGAATTATGCTCCGATTACGAATCTACGAAAACAATGTTACGAAAGTACGAATAAATCAATCTTACGAAAGTACGAATGTAACTAAATCTACGAAAATACGAATGCGTCCGAATACAAAATACAATGAAAAAATAACTCTACGAAAATACGAACGAGTCCGAATATGAACACCGACGACTTTCGAATTTACGAATCAACGGAAACGAACAGAAACGAAACAAAACTAAACACATTTTTCTATTGTGCACATGTCTAGTTAAGGTTTAACTGCTTGTAAAAAGCTGAACCCCAACTTTCTTTTCACTAGAACTGAATGGAACGATCAATCCCAGCCAGAGTTGTGTGCAGCCTATTGCATTAGGGTGTGCACCTCAAATATATTAAAACATGGATGATGTTAGAGCAGTGGATGGTGTCAGTAGAGCAGTAGATGGTGTCAGTAGAGCAGTGGACTTGTCAGTAGGGCAGTGGATGGTGTCAGTAGTTCTTTATATTTTTACTTCTTTTATTTATTATTTTTTAGAAGCCCTGTTGGGGGGCTTTGGTGAAATATCAGCAGAGAAAATCTGCGCCTCACATGGTGATTAGGGTGTGCCCAGGCACACCCCATGCGCACGCCTATGATCCAGCATAGATCATACCTCTGTACCATGTTGCTCTGTCTGCAGATCCCCTGATATTGTGGGTTTAGTTGTGGCTTTGTATCATGTGACACTCTGTATATCCTGCTGATAGACTCTGTCCCTTCCCCAGCCATTACCTGCAGCAGCTAGAACCTATAACACTCCCCTTTTGTAGTCTTTCAAACTCTACAAATGTAACTTCTTCACAGCTCTAATGATGGGTGGGATTGAATACATCCTAATTAGCATTCAATCCTACCCAGTCACAGCTAACAGTGTTCAAGCCTCCCAATCCCACCTCACAAATCACAGTATTATTCAAGTAAACTCCTTCATACACAGCCTGTTCTGAAAGCTAGCTGTGCTGCTGCTGGGTGGGATTGAATGGATCACAACTAGAATCTAATCCTGCCCAGGTAAATAAGCCGACCAGTGTAAGCAAATGGAGTCCCACCCCTCAGATCCCACTCTCCCAGAGCCCTGCTCTCTGAAGTGATTAATTTACGTATGAAGGAAACACCTAATGATAACCTCCCATAGCCCTTCCTCTGTAGTCTTGCAGTAAGTCATTATTATTTGGCATGCTGCAAGACAGGAATGACACGGGAGGAGGTATGACACATTTACACCTTTCATCACCCACATGAAGGCCCAGAAACATCCACAGTAACCCTAGGATCTACCCACATCAACTCCCAGAACTGGTACAAGTGAATTCCATAGCCCACCCTGAGGCTACAGAGGCTCAAAGGATCATGGGACATGTACTATCAGGACTAGAAAAGGAAGGAAACAAAGTCAGAGAACTTAGAAATTCAGCCAGGAGTAGGGATGGGCCCGGTGTTCGATTCGAACCCATGTTCGAATCGAACATCGGGCGTTGGCCCGCTCGGCGAGCCCAGAACTATTTGGGCCGCTCGCATCAAATTCGTGTGATGTGAGCGGCCTGCAATGCACTGCGCCAGTCGCACTGCATTGCTGGCTGATGATTGGCCAAGCATGCACTGTGACCCGCATGCTTGGCCAATCATAGAGCCAGCGGCGAGGAGAGCAATAATTGGCCACAGGCAGGATGCCTGTGGACAATTATAGCTCAGGGGGTTTAGTACACGCCCCACATTATAAAAGGCCGCCGTGCCGGCGGCCTCGTATATTGTGTTCAGGCGTGTCAGTGTGCTGACTGCTACAATATCTGCTGTGATTCTGGGGATTAGTGTGTGCGTGCTGTTAGTACAGCATTGCAGTATCACATCTGGGGGGTGTCTATAGTATGTCTGTGAAGGTGCGCATGTTTCCTGTGCTTAGAACTGTCCCTGCACAAAGTGTAATTTTTGCAGGAAAAAAAGCTATTTAAAATCACTCGCGGCTAATGAATTGACGGCTCCCGTAACAGAGAACAGTCATTCATTGAAAGTCATTGATAAAAAAAAAAAGTGTGGGGGTCCCCCCAAATAAAATAACCAGGCCATTCAAGTCTGTTATGGATATTAAGGGGAACCCCAGCCCAAAAAAAAAAAATGGCGTGGGGTCCCCCTCAAAATCCATACCAGACCCTTATCCGAGTACGCAACCTGGCAGGCTGCAGGAAAATAGGGGGGGACGAGAGCGGCCCCCCTCCCTCCTGAACCGTACCAGGCCACATGCCCTCAACATTGGGAGGGTGCTTTGGAGTCCCCCCCCAAAGCACCATGTCCCCATGTTGATGAGGACAAAGGCCTCTTCCCCACAACCCTGGCCATTGGTTGTGGGGGTCTGCGGGCGGGGGGCTTATCGGAATCTGGAAGCCCCCTTTAACAAGGTGACCCCCAGATCCCGGCCCCCCCTGTGTGAAATGGTAAGGGTCTACCATTTCACCAAAAAAGTGTCAAAAATGGTAAAAAACCCTGCCCCCTCTGACGTACGGGGACGTCATGGGGAATTCCCTATGGCTTTCCCCATGATGTCAAAGGGGGGCGGGGTCACCAGGTGGCCCCGCCCTCCGTTATAAAAGACCTGTCAGACGCAGCGAAGCCTCACACAGCGGGAGCCTCCCATTGCGCGGAGCGGCCCAGAAGAGACACCGATGCCATGGAAGAAGGTGCCGGACGAGAAGACCAGAGCAAGAAGAAGCGGATCGGAGGAAGAAGATGCCGGAAGAAGATGCCGGAAGGAGAAGATGAAGAAAGGAAGAAGGAAGACCAGAAGAAAGAAGATTTTAATAAAGGAATTGTCAAAGACTGTCTCCTGTCATTTTTACCATTTTTGACACTTTTTGATGAAATGGTAGGGGTACTTTTGTACCCCCTTACCATTTCACACAGGGGGGGCGGAATCTGGGGGTCCCCTTGTTAAAGGGGGCTTCCAGATTCCGATAAGCCCCCCGCCCGCAGACCCCCACAACCAATGGCCAGGGTTGTGGGGACGAGGCCCTTGTCCTCATCAACATGGGGACAAGGTGCTTTGGGGGGACCCCAAAGCACCCTCCCAATGTTGAGGGCATGTGGTCTGGTACGGTTCAGGAGTGAGGGGGCCGCTCTCTTCCCCCCTCTTTTCCTGCGGCCTGCCAGGTTGCGTGCTCAGGTAAGAGTCTGGTATGGATTTTGAGGGGGACCCCACGCCATTTTTTTTTTGGCCGGGGTTCCCCTTAATATCCATAGCAGACCTGAAGGGCCTGGTTATTGAATTTGGGGGGACCCCCACGCTTTTTATTTTTTTTTATTTTTTATCAATGACTTTTTTTTATCAATGACTTTCAATGAATGACTGTTCTCTGTGTTACGGGAGCCGACAATTCATTATAGCCGCGAGTGATTTTAAATGGCTTTTTTTCCTGCAAAAATTACACTTTGTGCAGGGACAGTTCTAAGCACGGGAAACATGTTCCCCTTCACAGGCATACTATAGACACCCCCCAGGTACGAAATTTAAAGGAATATTACACTTTTATTGTTTCACTTTAAGCATTATTAAAATCACTGCTCCTGAAAAAACGTCCCTTTTAAAAAAAAAAAAAATTTGCATCGATACATGTCCCCTGGGGCAGGACCCAGATCCCCAAAGACTTTTTATGACATTAACATGCATATTAGCCTTTAAAAATACCACTTTTGATTTCGAACGTTCGCATCCATTGTAACTAATAGGGTTCTTCAATATACACGGACTTTAGGTCCGTTCGCGGGTTCTGGTGCGAACCGAACCCGGGGGTGTTCGGCTCATCCCTAGCCAGGAGGAAGAAAGACATCACAGACACAGAAACCTGCTGAAGGAGGTAAGTTATACAAAAACTAACAGTGGGGTTTTGATTCATTTACATGCACAACACATACATGTTGTTTTGGGGAGGAAAAGCTGGAGTCATGGATCATTGTCCTTCTGGAAGGTGAACCTCTAAACCATATCCATATATATATACATATTATATATATTTTTATATATGTATATAAAAAACTATTGGCTGTGTCCAGGATGGGAGATATACAGTATTTGTCCCAGGTTCATGAAATATACAAACTGCTTTCCTTTTTGTGCTGGGTGGTGAGCTTGCTTGGTTCACCGAGGGGTTAACAAGCTCAACTGAAGCAGTCTGAGTACTCTGGCCTCTAAAAAAAACTCCCAGGCTGCTGAGGGAGGAGGCTCCACCCTAGAACCAGGTTTCTGTGTAGGACAGACTGGAGAGCAGGACCTTCTCTGTGTGAGGGAGACTAAAGCCTTGTCCACACAATTTGATTGTTGGCCAACAGAGCGTCAGACTTTTGTCCGAAGGGCGTGTGCCAGGAACTTGTCTTGCAAACTAACGGTACACAATTGTCACCCAACAAACATGAATGTAGTGATGTACTAGACATACTACGAGACGATAAAGAGGAAGTTCATTTGTCAGGCGCCACCCTTCGGGCTCCTTCTGCTAACTCCGTGTTAGTAGAAGTTTGGTGAGTGTTGATTTGCGCTTTTCAGTTCATGCTTTTCGGTTTTTCTGAATGCCCGTTCGTCAACCAGCTATGTTGTGGAATCAGAGGAGAGAATGTGCTATTATTAGGCTTGGAGCTATTGCTTTGACCCAAGTCCAGTCCAGAAACAGGAGGAGTTCTTGGACCAAAAATTGGTTGCTTAATCATGACCAATTATGTCATATGCCTTTTGCTGTGGGAGCTCCAGGAGAATAATCCAGATTTTCTGAATTCTCTCCGGATGACGGACCCCTGCTTTCACCAACTCTTGGCATTGGTGACCCCCTATATTAAGAAGCAGGACACTTGCATGAGGCTTGCCATTTCTCCCGAGCAAAGGCTCATAGCCACCTTGTGGTACTTGGCGACAGGGAAAAGTCTCCAGGACCTCACGTTTTACCACTGGGATCTCCCCCAGGCTCTGGGACTCATTATTCCAGACACCTGCTTAGCCATTATACAAGTCCTGCAGTAGGACTATATTCGGGTAAGTTTTTACCTTTAAGATCACGTTCTATGTAGGGTTGAGCGAACCAGAACTGTAAAGTTTGGGTCCGTACCGGACTTGAGGGTGTTCGGGTCCCGGACCCGAACCCAAACAATTGACTGTATGTTTGGGTTCGGGTCCGGTGTTCGGGGATTTAATGTTGCTTTTAAAAATGTCTTTTAAAAGCACTCGCGGCTATATGAATTGATATTCATATAGCCGCGAGTGCTTTTAATACAGAGAACAGTCATTGAAGTCATTTATTTTTAAAAAGTTAGTCCTAAAAAGTGTTTGGGGACCTGGGTCCTGCCCCAGGGGACATGCATCAATGCAAAAAAAAAACTTTTAAAAACGGCGGTTTTATACGGGAGCAGTGATTTTAATAATGATTAAATTGAAACAATAAAAGTGTAATATTCCTTTAAATTTCGTACCTGGGGGGTGTCTATAGTATGCATGTAAAGGGGCGCATGTTTCCAGTGCTTAGAACTGTCTCTGCAAAAAGTGTCATTTTTGCAGAAAAGAAAGCTATTTAAAATCACTCGCGGCTATATGAATTGTCGGCTCCCGTTATATGGGGAAAGCCATAGGGAAGTCCCCATGATGTTCCCATGCGTCAGAGGGGGGTGGGGTTACCAGGTGGCCCCGCCCTCCATTATAAAAGAACTGTCAGCCCAAGCGAAGCCTCACACACCGGGAGCCTCCCATTGCGAGGAGTGGCCCAAGAAGAGACCGACGCCCTGGAAGAAGATACCGGAGAGAAGCCTCAGACCGACGCCGTGGAAGAAGATACCAAAGAGAAGCCTCACCTAGCGGGAGCCTCCCATTGTGCGGAGCGGCCCAGAAGAGACACCGATGCTGGACGAGAAGGCCAAGAAGAAGCAGATCGGAGGAAGAAGAAGATGGAAGAAGAAGATGCCGGAAGGAGAAGATGAAGAAAGGAAGACCAGAAGAAAGAAGAAAGAAGATTTTAATAAAGGAATTGTCAAAGACCGTCTCCTGTCATTTTTACCATTTTTGACACTTTTTTGGTGAAATGGTAGGGGTACTGTTGTACCCCCTTACCATTTCACACGGGGGGGGCAGGATCTGGGGGTCCCCTTGTTAAAGGGGGCTTCCAGATTCCGATAAGCCCCCCGCCCGCAGACCCCCACAACCACCGGGCACGGTTGTGGGGATGAGGCCCTTGTCCTCATCAACATGGGGACAAGAGGCTTTGGAGGTCTTAGACCCCCAAAGCATCCTCCCAATGTTGAGGGCATGTGGCCTGGTACGGTTCAGGCGGGAGGGGGGGGGCACTCTCATCCCCCCTCTTTTCCTGCGGCCTGCCAGGTTGCGTGCTCGGATAAGGGTCTGGTATGGATTTTGAGGGGGACCTCAAGCCATTTTTTTTGGCTGGGTTTCCCCTTAAAATCCATCCCAGACCTGAAGGGCCTGGTTATTGAATTTGGGGGGACCCCTACGCTTTTTTTTTTTAAATTTTTTTTTATTTTTTATCAATGACTTTTTTTTATGAATGACTTTCAATGAATGACTGTTCTCTGTATTACGGGAGCCGACAATTAACATTAGCCGCAAGTGATTTTAAATAGCTGTCTTTTCTGCAAAAATGACACTTTTTGCAGAGACAGTTCTAAACACTGGAAACATGCGCCACTTTACATGCATACTATACGCCCCCCCCCCGGTACGAAATTTAAAGGAATATTACACATTTATTGTTTCAATTTAATCATTATTAAAATCACTGCTCCCGAAAAAAAACGGCCGTTTTTAAAAGTTTTTTTTGCATTGATACATGTCCCCTGGGGCAGGACCCAGGTCCCCAAAAACTTTTTATGACTAACTTTTTAAAAATTAATGACTTCAATGACTGTTCTCTGTATTAAGGGGGACGGGAGCCGACACATTATTATAGCCGTTCGGGTCCCCATTGACTTCAATGGGGTTCGGGGTCAAGTTCGGGTCAAGTTCGGTCCCGAACCCGAACTTTTTTCTGAAGTACGGCCGAACCTGCCGAACCCGAACATCCAGGTGTCCGCTCAACTCTAGTTCTATGTATTAATGTTTGCTAATGTTTTGTATTAATTTGTTGATTCCATAATTATCAATATTGGAATATGCTATGAATGTCCTCCTTGTACTTGCGCATGCTGTAAGCTTTTCCTGCTCCTTTTTTTGGCCTACATGCATATTTTTCTTCATTAACCTCCCCAGCATGCTATCCTGGGCCTATACACACCTAGCCTAGTAACTTAACAATGTGTTTTTTGTCAGCTACATTTTTTGGGCTTACCCTAAACAACCCCTAAAATGTGTCCAAATGTTCTTGTTGTCCTTAAATTCAGGCAGAGTGCAAGAGGCTATTTTTGTGTCACAAACTAATTTTGAACCCTCCCCCCCAAAAATGCTAAGTCAACAAATACAAATACTCTATCTACTGACTTTGCAAAACCCATACACACTATCCCTCTTTTGTGTTCATATTTTTGGCTTAATTCACCAAACCATTGCCTGCCTGATTACGTTCAAATTGTAACGTAAGTTTTTGTCTACTATTATATTGATAGTTTATTTCATAATGCCCAAATGTGCTGCAATTTGGACAGTGTGTATCCCTATTTTTAGATTATGACACATCTTCCCTATCCACTGGGCTGCCAATAGTGTAAGTAAGAGGGGCTGGCCAAGGTATCACACATTATTTCTGCAAACAGCTCTCATGGATGTGGATAGGGTTACCTGTCCAAAACCTCTACCCATTACCTCCCCCCCACCATAACATTTTAATAATGGGCCACCAGAGGGGGCAAGGAAACAGATAAGTTGACCTTACACTTTGGTCTTTAAATACTCATTTGAGTTTTATCCTTATGTTGACCAAGCATGTTTGTGTCAACTCTGCTTGCAATGTTATATGCAGAAGTAATAATTTCTTTTTTTTAATCCACAATTTCCTTCCAACCCACAGCAATAGCAGCCTAGTTCTATCGTCAGTGGGATTTTCCCAACTGTGGTGGTGCTATTGATGGAAAACATAAACCACTCAATTCTGGCTCATATTATTTCAACTATAAGGGCTTTTGCAGCATAGTCCTGCTAGCTGTATTGTCTGCCACATATGAGTTTTTGTATCTTGATGTTGGGAAGAACAGCCGCAACTCTGATGGAGGAGTTATTATGCAGACCGAGTTCTACAAGCTGCTCTAGACTGGCACTTTAAACTTGCCACCTGCTGAGGAGAATGTTGAGGACCTCAATTTTTTTTTATGTTGCAGATGAGGCCTTTGCTCTGGGGGAACATCTTATGAAGCCGTTTCCTATGAGGAATCTCACCCTAGAGCAGATATTTAATTACAAGATTTCTCGTGCCAGAAGGGTGGTCAAAAACTTCTTTGGCATCCTCTCCAGTCGGTTCAAGTTGTTTTTAACACCAATTAACCAGGCACTGTACAAAATAAACCATGTGGTACTGTGCTGCTGTATACTCAATAATTTGTTAAGGGGGAATGCTAGCAGCTACCCTGCCTCAGAGCCAACTGACGTGGACCATGCAGTGGTAGGCCAAGCTGAAGAGGCTGCAGTTCGACTGTGATGACGGCTCTAGAAAATGCCCATGCTGGATTACCCTCCCAAAATGCCAGAGATCTATGGCAAAAATACCTGGATTATTTTGTGGGTAGAACGGCAGTGGCTTGGCAGCAAATTTGTAGCTGATCATGAATAATATTTTACTTTGATCCTAAACTCATATTTCATTTGAGCTACTTTTGTCTGTGTTTCTTATCTGTCTAATATTTTCACAAATGGCCTTTATTTTGGACACTTGCTACAATAGTGCAAACATTCCTTGTTTGCTACATGAGGTGACAAGATCTTCTTCAGCTAACTATAATTGTGTGCGGTGGGTCGGCTACACACACACGATGTTTTGATTATTAATGTTTTTGAACTTCATGCATTCGATCCATTATGCCTTTTCAACTCCTTAAATTTTTTGGAGGCATAAAAATGGAGTTGGCCACATTTAAGTAAACATTGTCACTGTAACTACAACAACTTAACAAATACACTGGTATTGAGCATTGAAATTATAAGCCACACATTGTTTAGTAAACAGCATTTTACTCAAAGCACATTCACATGTGTGTTTTAGGGTTTTAAAACAAACCAACATCTTGGTGTATAACATGTACTGGTATGTTTTGCATTATTTCTCCTTTTTTGTGGCTAAACAGGCATGTTAGAAAACATTAAATACACATCCCCAACTCAGGAACTTTCAAAGTTTGAGTTTGGTAAAGTAAAGGCCAAATGAGACAGTGTCCCAAGACTGTGTGGCTGTTGCCTTCCTCAGATGGGGTGATCTCCCCCCTCTAAAAGCCAAAATTTGAAGCCACGGACACGTAGAGGCAGAATTATTAAATGCCCCTTATAATCCCCTGCCGAAAATGTGTGTAGTTCTCTAAACCCAAAAAACACAAAGTGTGTTAACATGTGCTGTCTTCCATCCCGGGGTATCAACGAACGTGTTTCGTGGGTGCAACCCCTTCCACTGACATACTTTAGTTATGAGGAAGGAGTTGCACCCCCAAAACACGTTGATACCCAGTGATGGGAGATAACACATGTTGACACATTGTGTGTTTTGGGGCTTTAGCAAAATAGATGTATGGACATACACACATTTTAGTTATGGGATCATGACAGAAATAAGAATGTTAAGGCAGAATTTGTGGGCATCTTCAAATTTGGGCTTTGCTATTCTTTAAAACACAGAAACATTCCAATTCACATTAGTTATGGCAGTGTTTCACAACTCTCCTTCTCAAGATGCAAACCCAGGTAATGTTTTATATATTTGTTGAATTTGGCACAGGTGATGTTGTCATTTTCACTGTTAGTATTTCGCACAGTCGTTTTTACACTGAGGAAAATTCAGAAAACAGAACCTGGTGGTGCACTTAGAGTGGAGAAACACTGAGTGCTGTCCCTAAACTTTCACATTTCAAAGACATAAAAACATGGTAAATATTTTAAGGCCAAACGGGAGTCAACAAGTGGAACAAACTTCAGACCAGGCAAGAGGAAATTTAAATTTGGCAAGCATGTCCACAAAATATCACATTCTTTGCTGTAAAGCAGTGGCAGCCTCCTTGATTTGCTCCAGATCCTTCAAACAATGCAACATATCTGCACTCATTCTGCCAATAGTGCATCATGGAAGATCATGAACTAGTAAGAAGAGTAAAAAATATTAAGGGAATGATGGTACAGTGGCTGAGGCCCTACATAGTGAGTTTATGGTCAAGTTACTAGTCAAATTCCGTAAAATACTTACCCAGTCTATTGTTGCTTGCAACCTGCTTGCCCTTCAAACACCTACACTACTAGAAATGTACACACTGCAACAACTTTGTAATCTTGGCCCTGGTGCCTGGGTCTCCAAAACTCAGGGACTTGGCAACACTGCCAGCTCCTCCCACCTTCTACTTTTCTAATGTGTGGAGAGGGTGTTTTGTTTAAACATCTAAACACTCGACATGTATACAGATTTGAAGGCAGATTCCAAGAATACTTACGCAAACAAGAGGCTCCCAAATACTTTCTTCCTCTTGTGGGTCACTTAGGCCCTCCGTGTGACTCGCGTCAGGGGATTTGACGTCTGCAATGGCAAGGTCTTTGCTGGGTCCAGGAGTCCGATCCCATGGCGCCAAACAAACATCCTGGGTGAGCTCACCACATTAAATTTCCTCTAAAAAGAAACAATACACCATTCATTAAGCCATTCCAAGTCCCATCTGTTTTTAGCATACATTTTTCTACATTAGTTGACCAACCTTGCACTTGGTCTGATGTCAACGTTTGCTCCTGGCTAATGGACTCCACCATGCTGCACTCTGGTTTGTTTTTCTGTGAAAAATGCATAGAAAAGGGAAGGTAATGTCATTTTACAGAGGGCAAACACTGGACAGGTGCCAACATTGAAAAAGTACAGCAGTTGCTCCCACCCCTCTTGTCTCGTATGGGATAGGGGATATATGATGATCATCCTAGCAGGCGTGACTGTGATCCCTGAGGCCTCTCCTATACCCATGTCTACACTGGCAAGGCTGCATTTATGGGCACTAATGAGCCAGGCAGAAACTGTTCTTGACCCCTTAAGTTCTGCCCTAAGCCCATGGCCTTTGGCCCACCTATAAACACCCCTGTTGGTGGCTAAATTAGTGGGTTTGAAGTTGGCACTTAATTTTTTGTGGGGAAGATGGCCTTTTTACCTCCCCTGTAGGGGCCCGAGTGGGGGTAGCATCCATTCGTCCCTTGTGGTGGCTTGGCTGTAGCCTCCTTTTTTTTGTTGCCTCCCTGTTGAAAGAAGAGAAATTTGATCCAAAATTAAAGAAATTTTCAAAAACAGGAACAGATAAGAATTTTCCTATATGCTTTATATTTATCTTCATCTTTAGAATACCAAGCCATACAAAGATTTTAGAAAACATTAGATGGAATTCTCTCGAGGTACTTGTATAAAGAACATATACAGATAGCTAATTTTCGAATATCCATATTGGTTAGTACAAATATTGCTTACTTGCATGCATGCAGAAGAGAGATGGTCATGCCCCAGCGTCATGACGCACTGAGAGCGGAGATTCCCGCATGTGCAGTGTATATAAAGCCAGAACACACGGTCGATGGAACGACCGTATGAACGATCGTCATCGCCAACACACTAGGAGCCATAAAACAAAGGGACAATTGGAATTTTGGGCATAGATGGGTAGTGGCGTATACTGCTTAGATTGAGGGCTATATTGGGACCAGCTTATGAGTTAAGCCAGACATTATGGTTTGTCTTGTGTTCTGTCTTGCAGGCAGCATATCATTTATCATAATGGATAAATTTACAGCGCCTGATTTTTTACCACAATTCATTGAGCTGTACCTGGAGCTGCCCTGTCTCTGGAAGGTCGAGATAATAAATAATTATAAATAAGGAATCGTAATAAAATATTGAGGAAGGCAGCGTTGGAGACACTGCTTGAGTTGGTGAAGCCTTTGTAGCCCAGGGCAGACATCAACTATGTCAAGAACAAAATTTCCAACCTGAGGGGTACTTTTAAAAGGGAGCTCAACAAGGTCAGAGATCTGGAGCAGCAGCAGATGATCTATATGTCCCCAGGCTGTGGTATTACCACAGCCTGCGGTTTTTGACCGACCAGACAGAACCAAGGCCCTCGCTGTCTACGCTCCCTTCGACACCTGCTGAGGCCGTAGCTCCTGAGGCCCGCACAGGTCCTGTTGCACAGGATGAAGATGTGGAGGAGCCCAAGTATAGCATTGTTGAACATATTTGTATCCAAACATACAATGATGCTAACTAGACATTATTGTTCAAATATTTCTGCCTTAACAAAGTGGTTTCCATATCAATAGGCAGTAGTGACCAAAAATTATTTGAACATGAATGAAAAATGATTGGGTCAAAATGATAGTCTTTTCTATTTTTCCACATTCAATTTGTGATTTTGTGGCCCCACATCCACTACCTCCACAGCCAACCCACACACCACAGCCACCCCACCCACCACAGCAGCAGGACGGTCAGTGGCAATAACAGCCACAAAACCGCTGGTCTGGGGATTTGCACCCCTACCCCCTTTACAATTTTTTTTTTTTAGTTTTTTGTTTTGTTGAATGATTTTATTTGTTATTTTTGTATACATAGAATGCTTTTTTTGGTTAAGTTCTTTATATTTGGATGGCAGATAGCATCTCTAGTTGAATGTGTTTTTTCTTTTTTTAATGCACAATAAAAAAAACATGTAGAATAATACTTGGCTATGTGTTTTACTAAAAATGATAGTTTGGGAGTAGGCAGTTACATTTTCTAAAATACAATGTAAAATTAACAAGGGACACCAACATAATTGTATCTTTGATTTGAAAAACTACGGAATAATGGTGTTGTGGTAAATTGCCCAAAAAATAAATCAACAAGCATAATAATAATGATCTTGATATCACTAGAAAAAAAAAAGCCTTTTCAAATACGTTTGCCATAACTCCATCAGTATTACCAGCAAAGCAGCTTCATTATCCCATTTAAAAAAGAAGAGAATGTGCTCTTCATTTCGACATTTCATAATGTAGCGCTGGCTCCTGACGAGCAGGCGCTATCATTTTTCTCAAATTAAGTTGCCTGAAGCCACAGTTGGGTTGCTTCAAATTTCTGGTTTCAGTACCAGTCCAGCTGGGTTGCACTAGGTTCTCCTTGGCCGAAGGTGTCGCTGTCACCGCCGGCGAGAGTAGAAACCGCAGTCTAGCTGGATGCATTAAATGCCACTTATGCCTCAGAAAAAGCCCAGTGGGAGTGTTTTCCTGTTGTGCATTCTGGGGGGTGGTATTTGAGGTACCGACACCATGTTGTCAGGGAGATATTTTTCTGTCCGTTTTTGGTTCTGGTGGTCCTCATGGCCCTCCTGGCCTGGGGTGCGGAACCATGCATCCTGTGTCTCGAGCTGGCTAGCCCGAGGCCAAGCAACTGAAGGGACAGGCCTGACTGAAGTTCGGAGCCTGCTGATCCAAGGAAGGTCCGGTGCCATCTCAAGTGAAAGGAGAGGCCCATCAACTGAAGTACCCCAGGGGAGGACTTGTTCAGGAGTAGGCCGTGCGCAAGGCTGCTTCTCTGAAGAGCCTGGAGACTTAGTTGGAGGGTGCAACCTGGATCAACACTCATACGGTATTGCCGGATCGGCTGAGAGAAACTGCCACATGTTCATCCAATCCTTCAGTGATGCTAGAATTTAACTTACAAGTCTGTGGCAGAGACTTTACCGAGTATCCCACCGGCTGCTAGGCCTAGTGAGAGAGGTCTATCCGGGGGGTAATTCAATCCAGTTCGTGGAGCAGCCATATCCTTCACCCTGCAATCTGAACTCACCCCTAACCCTCTACCCTTTATTACGAGACTGTCTTTTGCTAAATAAATACCGTATTTATCGGCGTATAACACGCACTTTTTCCCCATTAAAATCGGGGGAAAGTCGTGGGTGCGTGTTTATACGCCGATACCCCCCCAAAAAAGTGACAAAAATAGCGAGCGCTGCCGAAAAAGACCGAATTGCGGCCGAAAAAAAGCGAAGCGGCGCCGGAAAAGACCAAGCCGATTGTTCGGCTCCGCTTGTAGTCCCGCCTCCCTGCGCTCGCTCTGGAAACAGCAGGGAGGCGGGACCGCGAGCGGAGCCGAACAGTCGGCTCGGTCTTTTCCGGGGGCGCTTTGGTCTTTTTCGGCGGCGCACGCAACCGAGCGTCTCGGCGGCGGGAAATTTAAACCCGGACAAGACTGCAAATGACGCTGGCAAGCTACAATGACACTAGGCAAGCTACAATGACACTGGGCAAGCTGCAACGACACTGGGCAAGCTGCAATGACGCTGGGCAAGCTACAATGACACTGGGCAAGCTGCAATGACACTGGGCAAGCTGCAATGACACTGGGCAAGCTGCAAATGACGCTTAAATGTAATTTTTTTTTTTTCCCCTAAACTTCCCTCATAAAACTTTTTTCCTTAAAATGCCCTCCTAAACTTGGGGTGCATGTTATATGCCGGTGCGTGTTATACGCCGATAAATACGGTAACCCAAAAGAGGATTCGGTGTCAGTCTCAACATTTCTTTGGGCCACTTTCCACGGATCCCCAAGACAGAGAAGCAAGCAAGTGAGGTAGCGGTAAGCCCAAATAAAACCAGCAGCTCCTTCGGGGGTTAGTGCTACAATAATTTGCCGTGTCACGATTGTTAGTTCTCCATTACGACCGCTAGTTTACAAGACCGACTGCTTCCTGCTCGTCCTTGCTTCTAAACATGCGTGTTTATACTTTGGACTTTTGTGTGACGGACTTGTGTAGAGATGATATGAAAATCTGACAACAGACCGTTGTCCGCCGACAATTTACTAGCTTGCCATCCAACATTTGTTCGCCGAAAGTTGTACAACAATTGTCTGAAGGAGCATACTTTGTTTAGGCAAACAGTCTGTCATAACACAATCCCTTGCCAAACGATCGGATCAGCTTAAGTCTGTGTGAGTAAGAACTGGTTCAGTCTGTGTAACAGTCAGGTGCCTGGGCAGTGATGGGCTGTTCCAGGACAAGTAGTTAGATGCCCAAGGTGGCAAGGGTTTATTTTCAGTTTTTTGTTTTATTTTTGCCATTTTGATACCTGCACTTTGTAAACAGACGTTGTAAATAAACAATAAACCACAATTGTGTTTCACCAAGATCCTGCTGTCTTGCTGTGCCTTTTTCACTGTGCTGGGACTCATCCAGAGGGTCACTCACAACCCGCTACGGAGCTAATCGCTCACTATATATATATATATATATATATATATATATATATATATATATATATATATATATATATATATATATATATATATATATATATATATATATATATATATATATATATATATATATATATATTTATAAATAAATAAAAAAACATTTTTTTTTAATCGACATGGGGATCTAAATATTTGTGTGGACCCCAAAGTAGACAATTTTCTTTTTTTCATCTTTTATCTGATGTACAAATACATGATGTTTTATATATTCAGTGTTCTTCCTATCTCCATGTCCTTCAAAAAGTCCATTGCTACTTGATGTACAATGTATATGTGTGTCTCTCCCACATGTCATTTATTGAACTCCAAATTAGATTTGATAAAGATGTTTTCAGCAATAACTTTTTTTCTCACCATTCTTCCAAAAAGCTCAACCTTGTGGAGGATCAAGGTTAAAGTTTTTCCATAAAAAAATTTCTTAGATCATCTCGGCTGTGGACCTCTGAGGCTCCTGTTTTATCTCAACTGCATCTTTTGACTAATGCCCTCCTTATGCAATCATAGTGCATGACCTTCACTAAGCACAGTCACTGTTGTGCCATATTGTTCCCATTTTTAATAATGGATTTAATGGTGCTCTACAGGATGTTCCAAGGGCTGTAACTATGTGTAATGGAACCCCATGACAAATCATTAGATGGCTAATCTCCAAATGTTGTTCCACTAATGATACAGAATGTTAATAGCTTTTTGTAGCAGTGCTATGGAAATTCCTAAATCATTTAAACACATTGATTTCATAAAAAATATATTTACCAAATGTCATTGTTGTCTGCATTAATCACTATTTAGCCAGTGAGTGCTGGACCCAAATCAATTGTTTTTTTATTTTTTTAGAACTGAACCCCAATTGGTAATTCTAAAGAGCTCGTAAGCCCCATACACACGGTCGGATTTTTGCATGGATTCTGTCCGATCGGACAATGTTGTCAAAATCCGACCGTGTGTATGCACCATCGGACAGTGTATGTCGGATTGTCCGACGGACAAAGTCCTATCTCCTGCTGGATAGATTTTTTGACAACAAGGTCCGATCACACCAAATCCGATCGTGTGTATGGTAGTCCGACGGACAAAGTGCTACGCATGCTCAGATCACATTACAAGACCAAAGCTATTGGCTACTAGCCTCTACGTAGTCCCGTCGTAGGCAACAAACGTCAACACGTTCAGAATGATGGGATTTTCCGACAACTTTGTCCGACCGTGTGTACGCAAAACCAACATCGGACAAAGTACGACGGACATGATCCGACGGACATGATCCGACGGACCTGGTCCTCGGATAATCCGCGCGTGTGTATGGGGCTTTAGATTTGCTTTACTACCTCACGATGTTGTTTATTTAGAGCTGTGACTCTTACAAGTCAACCCCATTTATCTGTTGATGTGATTTCTGAAGCTAACATTTGTTTTCAGATTTTTATAAACAAAATGTGGAAAAGTCCAAAGTAAATACTTGTACAAGATAATAAGTACATTTATATTTTTTAGTATGTTCACAGAAAATATTGTATGGTAACATTGTTGATGATATAATTCATTAAAATTAATATATTCATTTTATATTTTACATGCCTTCATTTATGGTTCTCCACATTTACACGTGGAACAAGTTGTCCAGCAAAAGTGACAATGACAGGGATTGAGACAAACTATAACTGTACCAAAGGTGCTTACAATGGTCATCGTCTGACACAGTTATTTACCACTATTGCTGAAAATTCCCAAGCACTCCAAGCAGTGTTATAGATGGCCCCGATCCCTGTTACTGTCACTTTGCTGGACAGCTTAGTCTGCATGTAAATGTAAAAAAAAAAAAACAAAGGCATGCGAAATACAAAAATTAAATGATACTAAATGATATGACTACATCTAGTATCCACATACCGAATACACTGTTTTTGATAGTGTTTCTTTAAGTCAGAACTGACTGCCAACAACTAAATGGGAGGCAGATGTCAGCAGTATGGATTGGATGGAGTACAATGTTTTTATTAACCAGTTTTAAAGCTATCAATATAAATAAATGTGTCGAAGACATGAAACAAGACAGATAAGAAGAAATAGCAAACAGTTTTTATAAACAAGTCAGAAAAGCCCTGCTGTAATCTTAAAAGAATAGTAAATTAAAATTGAATTATGTTTCTAAATATACAGTATGCATACAAATACTGGCAATGAGAGAATAAAACATTCTTAGGTGTATCCCTCGTCTTGCAGAAACCCATGCTTAGTCTTCAAAAGGCACACTTCTTCCAGATTATTTTATTTTTCCATAAACGTAACTTTTTTTCAGTACAGCAGCTGAAGATAACTTCAGTATTATCTATAGTGTTTTCTTGTATTTGGATGTATGAGTTTTCTCATGGGAACAATGAGCAATGACTCTGATTTAATACATGAGCATTATGGATTTGGTACAGATATCCTATAAAACTTAAAGTACACAAGTCGTTTGGTATATCCAATCCTGCTGCCCCTGGGCTGCTCCCCCCCACCTAACACTTGCTGCCCATTCCACACCATCAAAATGACAGTTGGGAGTTGCCTAGTATATACAGTGAATCCTGCTATGTAAATACAGCAAAAAGAGAGATACAAAGAGACATTGTTAGTTTTATATCTACTTTGTTTAAATTATTAGCAGATCAAAGGGATGGGCGTCAACCTGCTTTGATATTGGTTTAAACAACCTGATATGATAAAACAAAAAAAAAACTTTTTTGTATATTAAACCCTTATTAACCATACAGTTACTATGAGAAGCCCTAGTTAACTCCTTCTTCCCAATCTCCCCTTTTTTTTCCTACTGAATTTTTTTTAATACCATTTTTATAATGATAAATATTATATTAAAACTGTTTTTCATCAGTATTCATATTTTTTGTTAATTTTTGTGTCACATTATAAAAGTGCAAGATTGAATAAAAATACTTATATTTCATTTGTAAATACATTTTCAGTGCTTTGCACCAACATTATAATCTTGATGTAATTGTATATGAGACAAATAATGGGGAGGGGGGGGGGAGTATACTTTAAAGCTACAGTAATACTAACTGTGTAAACTAACGATAAAGTAAAAAAGAGTATTTTTTAGCTTATTTTTTTAAATATAAAAAATGAAGATCACTGTTGCAAGACAGGATCACCAAAAGATAGACTTGTTTGTCCTAAAAAAAATGATATGCAGGAATGTTCTAATTTGTTATCTTAATTGAGGTAATTATAAAGTTGTTGCCAAATTACCCACTGCAGAAGTATAAAATTTGCTCTGGTCCATGGTGTGCAGATTTGAGAGCTAAAGTGGTTAAAATCTTTGCAACACTCTGTTATGAACCGTTCTTTCTATATTTTATATTAAAAAAACGTCTTATTTACTCTATTTCAGATAAAGTACACACATACAATTTACTGTAAACAAATAATAATGTTTCAGTGGTTACCGTGCCATAGTTTTACAGTTATCTGGGAAGTTTTATCATGTTAAAACTAAATGCATATTGTGAGAGATTAGCACATACCATAAGCAGGGTTGGTACCTTAAGCCTAGGTTCACACTGCTGCAGGATTGAAATTGGTGTAAGTTGGGCTGAATACTTATGATTTCATAGCCGCATGTCAGACCGACTTTGGGGGTGATTTTAGAGACATCTGTGTGGGTTCCTGCACAGATGTCTATTGAAATCGCACCTGAAGTCACCAAAAGTAGTACAGAAACTACTTTTTCGGTGCTGTACCGCAAAGTCATGTTGCATCGATTCGGAGGGTGCCATTGCCAGGTAATTCTGAGGTAATAGAGATGGCTGGATTACCTTGTGTATAAATATCGTATGACTCTACCTATGAGGACAATTTTTTGTTTGGCTTTAGGCATGCATGTTTCTTGTTACACATGTGCACATCTGCATGGGTTGATGGCAGTGAGGTTAACTTTGTACCACTCTGGAAAACATACATATTATATAAACAATTTACTATATTTACATAGTTGGTAAGGTTGAAAAAAGTCAATCAAGTCCAACATATGCGTGTGATTATATGTCAGTATTACGTTGTATATCCCTGTATGTTGTGGTCGTTCAGGTGCTTATCGAATAGTTTTTATGTGCGTTACTGCCAGTTTAATGCCAAATAGTTCTGTGCGTCACTGTACGTTTGGCGCATTATATTGCAGTATATTATAGTGTATCCGTGGATTGTGTCTGTGTAGTGTGAATACTCAAATTTAATTAAAGTGCACCAAACACCTCTTTACATTGATTAAAGTGCATCTACGTACAGATTTCAACTTCTTTACATTTGCTTATAAACACCACCCCCCTCCCTCCCAATAATGTCTGGGAGGACAACAAGGAGAGGCAGATGTTCCCTTGGCACTGTAAGGTGGCTAGCAACAAATGTGTCCACAGGCAAAGGTGGATGTGGTGGTCAGTCCTTAGGCAGGGCATAATTTCCTCTGTTTAGTGAGTTTGCCCGTGCTATCCAACCACAGCATGCAGAGGAGATGGTGGACTGGCTTACTAAACCTTCCTCATCCTCCTCATCCTCTGTCACGTAAGCAGAGGCAAGTGTGCAGTCCCCTGCAGTTGCCAGAGTGGATAAACCTGCCTCCTTGTACACATCTATTCCTGCCATTGCCCCAACATCAGCCATTGAGGAGTCAGCTGCGTTTTTTGACCATAGCATCAGCCACTTGCTCCTTGATGATGCCCAGTCATTACTGGATTCAGATGTTGGTTCTAAGGTTGAAGATGACAGGAACATGAGCCTAGAGAGAGAGGGAGGAACACTGGTAGACAAAATGGCATTCATGTTCCCAAAGCCACAGCGTATTGCCAAGTTGTCTCCAGTGGTAATGATGAAGATGGAGGAGAGGGAGATGATTAATTCACTGATGCGACTTGGGTGCCAGATAGAGCAAAGGAGGAAACTGAAGGTGAGGCGGCACAACCCCAAGGAGGCTGACATCAAGAAAGAGTAGAGAGCAGCCACCCTATTGCATCACATTCTGCAGCTGTTATCTCCCGGCCCACTCCCCAAAGCTCAGCTGTCTGGGCCTTTTTCAGCACATCTGCAGAAGATCGCACTGTTGCTATCTACAAACTGTGTCTCGGGCACATCAAACATGGCAAAAACACCAACCATTTGGGTACCACATTCTTAATAAGACATTTAATGTCCAACCACTCAGCCCGTTGGCAAGAGCACCTAAAAGCCACACAAAAGGGGCACAAATCTGTCCCTTCTCCTCACTCACTTCATGAGCAGGAGGATTCTGGCCCTTTTATAGGCTTCAAAGAAGAGGAAGACATGCGTCAATCTGTAAGCGATGGCTTTCCAACCCCAGGACCCTTGGGAGTAGTACGTGGCTGGGAGGAGGAAGTTCCAGATGCTGTCATCCTGAGTGACCCAGAGGAGTCTGCTTCTCAAGCCTCAGCAAATTTGAGGCGCATGGGCAACCTCATGCTTCAAAGCATGCGAAAGGACCCAAGAATATGTGGCATAAAGGAGAATTACTCGTTGGCAACCCTCCTTGACCACCGTTATAAGGGGAAGGTCTCGGAACCCATCCCCTCCCTACAGAGAGTGCAGAAGATGAACCTACTGACTCCAGTAGGTTACAGTGTCGTGGAAAACATAGTTTTGAGTCTTCTGTTGGTCAAGAGAGGAGCTTTGGAGAAGGCATTCCCCTAAGTGAGGCATTTCTGAATTTTTTTAGTCCTCGCCGCCCAGGGCTGTCAGCTTCTACATCCCATCGGCAGCGTCTGCATCACATGGTGGACGAGCACCTCGGGGCCAAAACGGAGATGGAGAGCTTTCCAGCAGACGATCCACTGACTTACTGGGTCATGAGAATAGACCACTGGCCAGAACTTGCCCAGTATTCTATTGAGTTGTTGGGCTGCCCTGTATCCAGAGTGCTTTCAGAATGGGCATTCAGTCCGGCAGGATGTTTCGTTTACTGATCATAGAACGCGTCTTTCCACAAACTCCATGGACCCTTTGACTTTTATAAAAATTAATCGGTCCTGGATTACCAGCTATGAAGCCCCTGATGCCGATGTCACTGATTAAGTCTTGGGATGTGGAATCTCTGCAGGACTTCGAGGCTGCCTAGCTTTGAGGGTGTTCAATTATTTCATCTGGAAGAATGTTTTTGGTATAGGTTTCATTGGCACAACTAACACCTAAATAACAATTTTTTCAGCACCTGTTTGCTTTCAGGTGCATATCATTGCACTTTTTTACAGCAAGGCCAATTCTTGCTTTCATCAAGATTACCTCCTATAGGGTTATGGTGGGACGGCGCCACCGACACCCAAAGACCAATTTTTACGCACCCGTTACTTCTATCCAAAGTCAAAGTGACACCAGAATGTATCCCAAAAAACTCTAATCTTGTTCCCAGTGCACTACTGTGGCTTCATCGTACACACTGGCTCCCCAGCTGTTGCTGAGCACAATAAAGGCAGCTTGCAGGGAAATTGTAGTTTTATTTTTTATTTTATGCAGCAGATTCTAGACATGGTACAGATCTGCCACTTTACAGGTAGACTAAGGGGACCCCCCAGGCTCTATATTGGAAGGAATTTTTCATCATTATGCTTTCACTTTAAAAATCAAATCCCTGCTCATTTAGAAATGACGTTTTTCACAAACTTTTTTTTTTATTGATACATGTCCCCCAGGGCAAGACCCCTATAACCATTGTATGCCCAATTACTTGCATTTAAGCCTTCAAAATGGGCACTTTTGATTGTTTGACATTCGGGTCCCATTGACTTTAATGGGGTTTTGGTTCTGAACTTTCACGTGTTTGAAAGTTCTGGTGCGAACCGAACAGGGGCCCATTCGGCTCATCCTTCAGTCACCAGTACGGTATTTGTAAATTGAAATCATATCCCCTCTCATTTGTATCCCATACTTAAATTCCTTTATTGCATATTCTCTTTTATCTCATGTCGTACAGAGGGAGTAGTATACATGCTTGAATGTTCCTGCTCCCTGCAGTACATAGGAAGAACCAAGCGACCCTTATGGAAATGGTTACGCGAACATGTACAGAACATCAAAGCAGGTTTTTTAAAACATAGTGTTTCCCTGCATTTTTTTGGAGGTACATAATAAAAACCCTACTGATTTAAAATTTTGGGCAATTGAGAAATACAAACCGCACTGGAGAGGAAGTCACAAAATACGAGAATTGAGCAAGATGAAATCCAGGTGGATTTATGAAATTGTTTTGCGCCTTTAGGATTAAACATTGCGTTTTGATCTTAATTGTTTCAGATCTGAATTTTAGAATGGGGTATTCTAGGATGCTAACTATACTGTTTTTTAAACTAATTTTAAATAATTTTATACATATTTTTACAAACATTATTGCAATAATTTCTGATTATTATATTTTCATACCAACATTTTTGTCTAACACGGCTTAGGCAAGGGAATTTCATGTTACCCTCTGGATTTACTCATATCTAATCGGGTGCAATATGAACAAAATGGTTGTGCTGATTGGGGAAATGAATGCTAGTTAATTTTTTAGGTCTACCTATTCCCACTATATAGCACTCACTATGCATTTGTCACTTTGTCGGTGGAAGCATATATCTATCTATCCAAAACTTTGGAGACATATAGAGTAGCCTAGAAGTTTTACTGCATATTTTATTTAATATATGTCTTATTGTACAATTTTATTAAATAATTTTATATAATATAGATAGTATGACATTTGTGTTTAACATTGGGGCAGCGTCAGGACCTATTTTTAAAATGTTTTACGTACCACTATTAAAGGGTTAAAAGATGTATGTCAATGGATTTAACAGGTCAGTGAATTTGTAACAATTGTAATGAGTGTAAGAAGTGAAATGGATAAAATTGTATTTGTTGTTACTATTAGTCTTTCATTGATGGTCTGGAGGAAACAGAATTTAAATGATTAAATGATTACAATTGACTCCCAAGTCACTATGGCAACTTGCGCATTCAGAGCGACTATAAATCTCCCCATGAGCGTCACATGGCTAATTTCCCATGATTGAGTCACGTGACCTGAGACGCAATGCGTCGGAAGGATGAGACCGTGACGTCAGCCATAGGAGTTTGTCTACACGGTGAGGCTGTGAGGAGAAGCGAGCCTGACCGGTTCCCCTATGACCATACACTGTTACCTTATGGGCTGTTAGTGAATGCACAGCTGGGCTTTGTATTTTAGTGTGTCCCTGTTGAAAATAGTCGTACACTATTGTGTTTTCTCTCTCCACATACTCTCTGACCAAGAATACCTAAAAGCCGACGGCAAATGGTCTATAAATAACAGAGAATGTGATCCCTAGCCCTCTTGGATCGATCAGCAGTTATAACAAAGCAGGAAGGACTGGCTATTTTTATATGTGAATGCTAATGGAATCATAGGAGGTGTATACACGCATTATACGGTTCTGTTGGGGCTGTACATTACATCACGAGTTTTGGTGCATTTATGTTTGCACTGTCCTCACATATAATTAATTTGATTAATAATTTTTTGTATATATTTACACGCGAAGTGGAAATGGCAATTGCCTGCGGAATTTATTTATTGTGATTGGGAGTTTATTCATTTGCATAGACACATTGTATTGGATTTTTATGAGCACCACGTTTCTATATCTATAATCATGAGTATATATATTTATTTCATCCATCCAATTTAACCCTTAGACCATTTTGGCTTATTTATCAGTACTTATTCATTGGTAACAGCGCTCAATATCCCCTCTCAAGCGTCTCTTCTCCAGAGAGAATCAGAAAAAGTGCTTGCAACCTTTCCTCATAACTAATGTCCTCCAGACCCTTTGCTTTGTTGCCCTTCCCTGTACTCGCTCCATTTCCAGTACATCCTTCCTGAGGACTGGTGCCCAGAAGTGGACAGCATACTCTAGGTGCGGCTGGACCAGAGTCTGGTAGAGCCGGAGAATTATCGTTTTATCTCTGGAGTTAATCCCCTTTTTAATGCATGCCAATATTCTGTTTGCTTTGTTAGCAGCAGCTTGGCATTGCATGCCATTACTGAGCCTATCATCTACGAGGACCCCCAGGTTTTTTTTCCATTCTAGATTCCCCCAGAGTTTCTAACCCCAGTGTATAATTGCATTCATATTTTTGCCACCCAAATGCATTATTTTACATTTTTCTACATTAAACCTCATTTGCCATGTAGTTGCCCACCCCATTAATTTGTTCAGATCTTTTTGCAAGGTTTCCACATGCTGCAGAGAAGTTATTGCTTATATTGTGCTTTATTTAACAGTAAAATATTATATAGGTACAATATACTGTATCTTCAATAAATATTTTACTAAAAACAACATTTTATACCGAAAACAGAATTTTATCAATCTCCTTCACAATAATAAGTCCAATTTTTTATTCATCAGTAATAAAGATATTAAGGATGTGTAGACATTGAAGAACAAAGATCATGGCTGTAATCTAATATTAGCTTGCTTAAGCTCTGTATACATATGCAATTACCCAATAGTGCTGGAGGCACTTATGTCATGTGAGTGTTCCCTGCTATTTTAACCTTGCTTTTTAAAATAGACCTGTAAAACTATGGGAAGCCTCTTTTCAATTTACTGAGTGTTACACACCTATATAATGGTACATCAGTGTGCTGATTTGTCACTGGGATATCCATCTGTACTGAATTTAAGACCTTAGACTCGGAAAGCAAGTTTGATTCCATGGAAAGGGCATTTTAACTTGAGTTCCAGTCCAATAGTTGGTGGGATTGTGTCTGGAATACTGAGTGATACACATTAGTAGATTTATTAATTATTCAAAATTGCACATAGAGATAAAGACCATAGTTTCATGTTTTATTGTGCTTGAATTACACATTTTATTTTGTGAATGTCGTAATGTGAGATTTTTATCATTTCTTTGTTGTCATTTGAATATATTTTATAAAAGTCGAAATCCAGCTTGCACCTAACTAGCCTTAAAACTGTCCTCTCCCTCTTCCTAACATCTATGTATCTAACCAGTGTAAGGAAGATGTTAGTACTATGCACAAGTTTTAGGCAAGTGGAAAAATGCTGTAAATTAACCACTTAAGGTCCGCACCTGTGCATGAATCACGTATATATACGTGATCAAACTCTTCCCTGCTCCTTCCGCTGTGATTACACACAACAAAAGCCAATTGGTGGATGCATGGTACCTGATGTCTGTTAGCACCCATTGATCTTTAGAGGGGCAGAACGGTGATCTGCCTATGTAAACAAATTCCATCTCTTCCCCCCTAGTAAAAGCACCTCACACAGTGTAGTAAAATACTGGCTAGGCACATAATTTAACCTTTGACCGGCCCTCATGTTATCCCCTTCCCAGTCAGTGTCATTAGTACAGTGATAGTGCATATTTCTAAGCCCTGCTCACTGTATTGGTGTCACTGGTCCCCAAAAAGTGTCAAAGTGTCAGAATTTCGGCAGCAATATTGCAGTCCTGCTATAAGTCACTGATTGCTGTCATTACTAATAAAAAAAAAAAAAAAAATATCCCATAATTTGTAGACACTAACTTTTGCGCAAACCAATCAATATACGATTACCAAAAATATGTAGCAGAATACATATTGGTCTAAACTTATGAAAAAACTTTTTTTTTTGTTGTTTATAGCACAAAAAATAAAAACCGCAGAGGTGATCAAATACCACCAAAAGAAAGCTCTATTTGTGGGGAAAAAAGGAAATGCATTTTAATTTGGGTAAAGCATTGCATGACCATGCAATTGTCAGTTAAAATAACGCATTGCCGTATTGCAAAAAAATGGCCTGGTCATGAAGGGGGGTAAATCTGTGGTAAAAGGGGTTAAAAATGCTTTCAGAAATATAAGTGTTAATAGTTAGTTATTTTTTAGCAATTAACAAAATAGAAAGTAAAAGAGGAAGAGAAAATAATAATAAATAAATTAATATTTGGTGTGACCAGCCCTTTGCCTTCAAAATAGCACCATTTCTGCAAATGGAGTTGGAGATTGGGTCAGAATCAATGGTGTCCCAAATGCCGGGAAATACAGGCAGATACGTATCCATACCATTAGGCAGGCATGTGATTGGCCCCAAATGTATTCTGCAGCAGGACAAAGACCCCAAACATACAGCCAATGTCATTAAGCACTATGTTCAGTGTAAAGAATAACAAGGAGTCCTGGAAGTGATGGTCTGATTCTCATAGAGCCCTGATCTCAACAACATTGAGTCTATCTGGGATTAAGAGACAAAAGTATTTGGGACAGACTATGTCCACTGAAGATCCATGGTTAGTTTTTCAAGATGTTTGGAGTAAATTGCCTGCTGAGTTCCTTCCAAAACTGTGTGCAAGTGTGCCTAGAAGAATTTAAGAATTGATGCTGTTTTGAAGGCAAAGGGTGGTCACACCAAATATTGATTTGATTTGGATTTCTGTTCCGTTTCCATTTGGTTAATTGATTAAAAATGTATAAATTATCACCATTATTTCTGAAAAGCATTCTTAATTTAAAGCATGTTTTCACACCTGCCTGTACACACGGTCGGAAAATCCGACGGAAAAGGTCCGATCGGATTATATTGTCGGAAAATCCGATCGTGTGTGGGCTCTGTCGGACTTTTTCCGTCGGAAAAAATTTGAGAGCAGGATCTCAAATTTTCTGACAACAAAATCCGTTTGGACTTTGTCCGATTGTTTGTAGAGAATTCCGATCGGACAAAGTGCCACGCATGCTCAGATCAAATTACGAGACCAAAGCTATTGGCTACTAGCCTGAATGTAGTCTGTCGTAATGAACGAACGTCATCACGTTCCGAAACTATCAGATTTTCCGACAACTTTGTCCGACCGTGTGTATACAACACCAGTTTCGGACAAAATCCGTCGGAAAAAATGTGACGGATTTTGTGGTCGGAATGTCCGATTGTGTGTACGGGGGCTAAGACTTTTACACAGTACTGTATATACTTACCTATTTTCAGGCCGCTCCGATCTGGTCATGTGATCACCTGAGCAGCCAGATCATCTGATGAGACCGTAGCAGCTTGAAAATAGGTAGGTAGAGACATCTTTGTTATACAGGTTAGTTAGCTGTTAGGAGGGTGAAATAAATTTATATAATATTATTATCCGAAGGTGGTTACTGATTCCCTCTATAGTTAGCTAGTCTATAAAACTCTGATAGTTACTGTTGATGGCACAATAATATAAGGTTAGCTATGAAAACAAACACACTGTTTAAAACAATGTCTTATTTATTTCCCAAGAAAATAGGAAGATGCTAACATGAAAATACTATAGAGCATATAACACAAGAACATCAAAGATACTTATCGCAAGGCTGTCCCCCTAGACATGGTCTCATCAGCTGGGCTCAAGATGATGGTAACAAAGAGCCATGAGGCTCAGAGAGCCATCAGGCACAAGCCAAAAGAGGAAAAGGGACGACTTCCCTTCTGTGTGCAATTTTTAAACTTCATTCAGACCCACTCATAGCCACACCCCACTAGCCTCCTGCCCAATGAGATATTGGCAAGAGGTAGTCCTTTTTAATATACTATATTTCTGTCCATCTTCCTGTATTGGCTCTAGGGGCAGCATTGTCCATGTATCATGTCTATGTGCCCTGGGTCCTTTTGATCCTTTGATCTTTGTAGCCCACCTTCATCAATCATCCTGGCAGTCATGGCCCTCTTTCAAGCTGGCTTGCATAGTTATCACACCAGTCGATCAGGAGCCAAGCTTTTGTTTTACAAAGCTTTGATGTGCAACTTGTTACATTCCAAAGGCCACCTGTCTGCATCAACCAGGAAGTGAAACTCCATGATATTAAATCATGTTACCTTCCAACAGAGGGTGAGGAGATAGTTTTGAGGCTAGTTGGGTGTATGCTGTAATTCCACTTTAAGGTGAACAGTATGCTGTATGTTTAACCACTTACCGACCGCCTCATGTATATATACGTCGGCACTTTGAAGAGGGATGTCTCGGTAATGGCAGCAGCTGCTGCCACAACCGAGGTATCCCTCTTTACATGAGGCGGTTCTGTTTACGATAATGGTGGTCCCGACGAGCTTGCGCGCAGAAGCTCCCGCATACGTGAGTAGCTCCCGCATATGAAAACAGTAGTCAACCCACACATGTGAGATATCGCCGCGATCGGTAGAGCGAGCACAATAATTCTAGCCATAGATCTCCTCTGTAACTCAAAAAATGCAACCTGTAGAATTTTTTAAATGACGCTTATGGAGATTTTTGAGGGTAAAAGTTTGACACCATTCCACGAGTGGGCGCAATTTTGAAGCAGGACATGTTGGGTATCAATTTACTCGGCATAACATGATCTTTCACAATACAAAAAAAATGGGCTAATTTTACTGTTGTCTTATTTTTTTATTCAAAAAAGTGATTTTTTTCCAAACAAAGTGCGTTTGTAAGACCACTGCGCAAATACAGGGTGAAAAAAAGTATTGCAATGACCGCCATTTTATTCTCTAGGGTGTTAGAAAAAAAAAACAATATATAATGTTTGGGGGTTCTAGGTAATTTTCTAGCAAAAAAAATGTTTTAAACATGTAAACACCAAAACAAGGCTGGTCCTTAAGTGGTTAAGGTATTAATGTACACCAGATAGTAGTGTGAGGTTACTATATGTAAATGTTCATTGCTGCCTAAATGTTCCTAAACTTGAACACTGGATATAGTATTTGGTCTATTGGAAAAGGGCAAATCTAGAAGAGCTTGCCTACTTAAGGTATTTGTTTGCACAATGTAATGTATAAAATGCTATATTGTTTACTAGAACCACATCTTAGTGTCCCAGCTAATATCTGAAAATCAACCATAAAAAATACATTTCTGCTGGTTGATCTAGCAGCAGTTGAGATTTAGCAGAACGCTTCAAACTGGAATAAGTAAATCACAACCACCATGAAAAGGATATATACAAACTGTTAGTCTTTACAGATATTTTCATTTATAGCTGGTCTGAAATAAGATTTTACACATGAATACCTTCCTTTTGTGTGATTTCTATCATTTTTGTAACACACACTTTCCACACATTCCAAATTCAGTATTCAATCCTTAGCATCATACAACCAGGCTTCTGTTATTCCCAGAAAATCATACACTTGCTCAATTATCAGAGATTCTAACTTGAGTTTTTCATATGTGGATAACCTGATATATGTGATGGATTGGTCTGTTTTAACCATTTGCCTACTGGGCACGTTTACTCCCCTTACTGTCCAGGCCAATTTTCAGCATTCAGAGCTGTTGCATGTTGAATGGCAATTGCGCAGTCATGCAACACTGCACGCAAACAATGTTTATATTTTTTTCACACAAATAGAGCTTTCTTTTGGTGGTATTTAATCGCCCCTGGGGTTTATTTTTTTGCTAAATAAACAAATAAATTCGGAAACGTTTTCATAGTTTATCAAACTTTTGCAAACAGGTAATTTTTCTCGTTCACTGATGTGTGCTAATGAGGCTTTACTGATGGGCACTGATAGGCTGCACTCATGGGCACTGATGAGGTGGGACTGATGAGGTGGCACTGATGGGTATTGATGGGCACTGATAGACTGCACTGATGAGGCCCCCAGTGGGCACTGATGGGCACTGATAGAGAGCACTGGTAGGCGGCACTGATGGGCACTGGTAGGTGGCACTGATATGTGGCACAGATGTGGAGGCACTGATGGGCACTTATTGGCAGCACTGATGGACACTGATGGGCAGCACTGGTGGGCATAGATTGGCACTACTGGTGGACACTGTTGGGACTGCACTGATAATTAGGACACTGATAATCGGTGCCCTGATAATCAGGACACTGATAATCGGTGCCCTGATTATCAGTGTACATGTCTCTTTTAGAGAAGCCGGTTATTGGCTCTCTTCTCCTCATGCTGTCAGCATGAGGATAGGAGTGCCGATAACCCGCTTCTATTTACATCCGTGATCAGCTGTGATTGGACACAGCTGATCATGTGGTTTACCTCAATCTGTGATCAGCAGTGCCCTCTGGACACTGTGATCAGAACGCGCCCGCCTGTGCTCAGCAGTGATGGGGCATCATACGACGGCCTCCAGAACTAGACAGCCACGCTGTAGCTGTCATTCAGCTATAGCGCTGTCGGCAAGTGGTTAAAGGCTAAGTTCACCTATTGTTTTTTTCTAAAATAACATTTAATGTACCACTGTTGCAGAAAAATGCAAGCTTTCTTTGATTTTGAGAACAAGGCCTTACCTTAGCCCTTGCTATATTTCTTAGAAAACTTCTTAGACTCCCTGATTTACAGAGACAGAGGAACCAGTAAGACACAGAGGAGTTTACTAGCTGACCTAATTAGCACACCTTCACCCATCAACTAAGTTTTCACAAACTATTTCTCGTGCATGCGTGCATTTGACTGGCTTTCCCAGTGTTCCTTCAGACGGGCTCAGTCTGCATGCTAAACTCACCCCTGATGTAGTGCAAAGGGCCTGCCTGATTGTATACAGAGTGATTGGATCGATGATGTGTCCTTCTATCATATAGTTTGGGGAAATCTAAAAGAGATTGTATAGTGTATGTCCACATTTATAGACCTAAAATTACTTGGTTGCACTTTCGGTGTCATTAATTAACGGCACATCAAACACAGATACAAACACATATTTGCCACATGTAAAAACGGGAGACAAATGCAGTAAAAAAAAACATGCAACTCGCTCCACGCCAATATGTCCCATGAGCTACTTTGCCATGTGTAGCACAGCCCATTGAAGTCAATGGGTTGCTTTATGTGTGTCACTGGCAAAAGAAGCCAAAAAATATGTGCTCCCACTACTCTAGGTCTGAAAGTGACATTGATGCATTTACACAAGAACAATGCGACTCCATTCACATCTGGGTATTTCCAAACCCAATGGAAATCCCCAGAGAAAATGGACACTTTACTATGCATTTCAGAAATGTTGTGAATATGCATCGTGCTTGGGTTGTCATTACATGTTAAACGTACCCCAAGTGTGGGAAATGCACCAAAACTGCAAAAAAAAGTTCTGGATTGTTGCATGTAGGGCTGCCCAATCAAATGAATATGCTGCCCTATGCGTGACAAGCGAAAATGCTCCAAAACACCCAAAACAAACGCATGCGGGAATGTGAATTTGTGCTATTTTGAAGATGTGAATGAGGACAACTGTGACAACTGATTGTCTCCATCCACTCCCTCCTCTGTACTTGTATAAAGCTGGCTATACACTATGCAATCTGATTGTATAATCTCTGTACAATTTCCTTTAAATTTACCAGAACTATAGAATAGCAGGACACACCTGACCAATCCATTCAATTTGTATCATATCAGAGAGTCCCTTGCACTACATAGCTGATAGGAGATCTAAAGTAGATTGTACAATCAGATTATATAGGAGGAGTGGGTGGAAAGTGGTATTGTAATATGGGAGGTATGATCCAGAGTGGTGAACACACTCTCTCACACCCTCTTCTGTGATGCAACAAGGAAGTGAAGGCTTCTTGGAGGTCTTAACAGCAAGTGAAAGCTGAGGAAGTGATGGAATCTGAAAATCTTTAAAAAAAAAACACAAATAAACTGACAAGATTCTAAACCTCCTGTGAATAAGGTAAGCAAGAGAAAAGCACATTGGGATAGCTGGGCCAGAAATGGCATGGGAAAGCACTTCTATTTTATTATGAAGACTGAAATTCTGCCCGAAAAGATGAACTTATCCTTTTAAACCAGATAACTATTGCTGCAGCATGCTTCACCTGTTTCAGCCACCTTTTTTTAAATTGCTTTGTCACTCTGGTGACCCTAAGATTCTAACCACTGGATGATCAGGTCTCTAAACAAAGAGGATCTTTCCCAGAAAGGATCAATTAGAAAATTTTAAGTACCAGACAAACGAAGATTGTATCCAGCCATGAAGACTCTAGGGCTGAAACAACTAATCGATTAATCGACAACTAATCGATTATGAAATTAATCGATTACTATTTTCATAATCGATTAATCGGCCAGTAACATAATGGGGTTCAAAAGAACTAAAATGAGCCCTTTATAGTATAAAAAGAGAAAATAATTGCTACTGTAAATTACTTTCACAGTTCTACAGTAAAAAAAGTACCACTTACAGTAGTTTTTATCTGCTTTTTTTTTTTTTTTTTTTTTTTTTTGTACTATAGAGGGCCAATTTTTTTAGTTTAACCCCCATTATGTTACTAAATGTCTCAGGCCTGGTTCACACTTGTGTTTTTTGGTGCTTTTTGCAGAAACGCAAAACGGTGCTTTTTTGGTTCAATATACTTCAATGGAGAAGCTGCACAAAAGCATGTAATGCATTTTTTAATCTGCCCAACAACTAATTGGGCAAAAAAAGTATATCTCTTCTGTCTGTTATTCTCAGAGTGGTTTAAATATTTTGCTCCATAACCATATAGTTGGTTATTTATATTTACCACTGCATAGAGATATTTAAGAATAAATTGCTTTTTTTTTTTTTTTTTTAAACTTTAACTAAATTATACACCACACTTTTTTTTTTTTAAGGTTATTAACCGATTAATCGATTATTCGAAAACGATAATCGGCCAACTAATCGATTATGAAAATAACCGTTAGTTGCAGCCCTAGAAGACTCCTTGCCTAAAGAAATAAAGAAACATAGTCAAGGTGAGAAGCCTAAGGTCATTATCAATTGCAACTAGAACAAAGCATTAATGTCAAAGTTTGAATAAGAGATATAATCAGGAACAGCAATGCAAGTGTTACCAAGCTCAATACATGCAAGTGTCCAGATTCAAGGGAGCAAAAAAAGTAAGGGGAAGCAAGGCATGGGAAGATAGCAGGGCTAGACAAACTCAGTGCAGGTATGAACCAGGAGTGAGAGGACTAAGAGAAAGGACTCGGGGAAACGGGAAATAGGAACCAGAACTAATGATTAATAGTAAACCGTCTGAGGACAGGATTCAACAGAATTCAAAACATCGACATGAAATTGATACAGGATCACACAGAAGCAAACCCTAGCCACAGCAACTGTTGGTGTGCCTAAAGAAGTATGGACCAATTTGGGGTTCATCTGGCACCTGACCACATTAATTGATGTGCATGCTAAAGTTGGGACACATAAGAAAGTTGACTGAAAAAATAAAGATGATTACAGCAGAGGGATTTAAAGGGAAAAAGGGGGGAGGGAGGTTTGTTCATATAGCTTGGGTAGGTACTATTTAGCTGTGATACTCAATGTTCAACCCCTGGCCATATGTATCTAAAAAGAAGGAGTATCTCCAAAGAAAGAGATAAAAAAGTGGGGCTTTTTGAACAAGGGTGTCAAATTGCAGAAAAGGTCACTTAGTCATATGTTTTTAAATTAATATATCAAATTTATTAGTGATAATACATATAGTAACCATTTACCCAATCAAGTATAAATACCATGATACCTATGGAGAAACACAATCCTGGTTACATAAAAAAGTCACCGTGCTGGCCAAAATATTCCAGAACAAGTGACTGAGGACAACTGGGGGGACAAAACGACATATAACAAAGACTATACAAAAAACACCGTACGGATGCCAGAGGAACATTCGTGTCAAGCCTAACATAAGCTGAAATCAGCATTCGCTATCATATTCAATACGTATAGACGAAAAGGGGAAAATGTCACCCGAAAAAAAAAAAAAAAAAAATATATTATGGTAGGCTGTCACGAATGCCCCCTGGGGGCTCGAGCCTGTCGTGGGAAAAGAGGGAAAGGGGAGAAGGGGAGATGGAAAGGGAAAATATATCACAAAACAGTATTGCTGGTCAATTAGCTTTTCCTTATTGTAACGAAATGATGTGTATTTTCCTTTAAAGCAAGTTGCAGAGGTACATGGTTGTTAAAGTAATGAAAAGTCCTATGAACTGTAATGGAGATAGTTGCCGTTGTCCAAAAACAATGATTGTATATAGAGTGAAGTTTAGTGTAGAGAAACAATCAATGGGAAGTCCCAATATGATTTTGAAACAAAGTTCCACTTAATTACGCTACCTATTGCCAAGCCTGTTCGATCTTGCAGTGTTGCATTGAATGAAAAGGCACTTTCAGCATACGTTACCCGTCCTGCCAGGATGGATGATCATCAGTCCCGGGCTGAAGGGAACCTCCAGAGTCTCTCCGCTGTCCGAGTGCAGTATGTTGAGCTGCAGTGGTATGATTGGCGTATTGCCGTATCAATGGGTTGGTTTCCTCAGAAGTGCACTCGTCCGCTCGTCTGGAGGGGCCGGTACGGGTATGGTGATGGTCGCCGATTTCCTCCGTGCCTGGTAATCTCTGTCCTTATAGACAGCTGTATGCCCGGTTAGGGTAGCGGTGGTGTTTTTCTCCTCCTTCCTTTCAAGTGTTGTGCCGGCTCGTGCACTCACATGGGGGATTGCGTCATGTCCTCAGAGCATGGCGTCCGTACGTGTGATGACGTCGACGCGTTTCACAACGGGGGAAGTGTGTGTAGCTTCTTCTGGACGTATTGATGACGTGGAGGGGACTCCTTCTTATAGCTGTCCTATCCCCTCCCCCGTCAATCATTTGATAAACAGTGATTCAGTTTAGAAGGTGAAACCCCGTGTCTCTCATGTGTTACTAACATTGCATACTTGGTTCAAATCAGCTGAACATGGAGTGGCTATAGAAGCATATCACATCCATGTTATTTAGGTAATATGTAAATACATTTTTTCTCTTTTTTCTCTCTGAGTCTCTTTAACGTTGTTTTTCACATTCGTGCAGGTGGGCGGTCTATCACTGAGACAATAAATTTATTTTTACAAAGTTACCCATTAATTAGATGAGTAATCAATGCCATTCTTGCATCTGCTACAGACAGTGTCAAGTTTTGCATATATAATCACTACCTAAAAAGGCATTGAGAGGGAAATTTTTATAGGGAAAGACAAATATGGGAAGGTACCATGAAGACGACAACACAACAAGAACAACGACGGGAGACAGCAAACACTCTTAGATGTGTAGATACCCAGAGGGAGAAAAATTAAACAAAAGTTAATCAAATCAATTGGTTAACTAACTGATTAGCTAATTGATTAAATAACGATCACCTTGTATGTTGGTAGTGATCTATCATACAGTGCGTTATAGATCTATTACTTAAAAAATAAATAAAAATAATAATAGGAGTTTGAAATTCTTCAAGTATATAAAGTAAGCATACTTTTCTATACTGTTATTTCTTTATTTCATTTATTTATATAGATCTATGTTAATTTATTAATTTTTATCGTGATATATTTATAGATAAAGGGGACAGGAGGTCCTAGAAGTGGAGAGGTGGGTAGGGTGATACCGTTATATAAGGGAAATATAGTGTATTTAATAAACAGTCCTTCTATTGGTGTCCCTACTAGTCAGAAACGAGGTGTCACGGCTGATAGAGATGGTGAATGGTGATAGTAAAAAATGGAAATAGAATTGGAAAGCAATGATGGAAAAAACATAATGGTAGCAGTAAGGTGGAGCTAAACATTTTAGCATATATCTGCATCCATATCGTGCATTATAACGGTTTTTCCATCATTGTCTTTGTTTTTATCCGTCTCCATTTTCATATTGTCAGAAAGGGTTGTAGGTTAAATTCTGTGTTGAGGCCCAAGGGGGCAAGTGTACCCAATCTAAAAATCCACCTTTTTTCTTTTTGTTGTAGAACTTGATCGTAGTCACCCCTTCTTGGGGAAAGGTTAAGGGCATAAATACCCTTTACCTGTAACCCTGTCATTTTGCCCTTGTGAAACCTGGCAAAATGTTTGGCCACCGGTTTCTCCGGATTTTTTTCGCCTATTTCCCTTATGTGCTCGCCAATACGTATTCTGAGTTGTCGTGTGGTTTTCCCTATGTATTTTTTGTTACAGGGACATGTGATCATATAAATTACCTTCGTGGTGGCACAGTTTATTAGGTCTTTAATTTCGAATGTCATTTTGTCCTGGGAGTCACTAAAGGTTGCTGTTCTCTGGACAAAGGGGCATATTTGGCAGTGTCCACAGGCGAACATGCCTTTTGATCTCGGGAATTGTGATAGCCAGGTAGTGTCCGCGTTGCGGACATATTCTGATTGTATCAGGCTGTCCCCTAGATTGGGTGCCCTCTTGGCAACCATCTTGGGTTCAGGTCCCACTATTTTGGCTATACCAGGGGTGTTCAAAAGAATTCCCCAGTGTTTACGGAGTACATTCCTAACTTCTTCCCATTGAGATCCAAACTGTGTTATAATTCTTACTGGTCCGTAGTCCGGCGGTTTCTGAGTGATAGTGTCTATCTTTCTATTTAACAAGGAGGGCCGATCTCGTTTTGCAGCTTTCTGTTTAGCTTTTCTAAGTTGCTTATGAGAATATCCACGTTCCCTGAATCTGGTGTATAGGTCCGCACTTTCCCGTCTAAAGTCCTGTGCACTAGAGCAGTTCCGTCTAATGCGTAGGAACTGGCCCAGCAGAGGGAGCAGCCAGAAGTCTAAAAGCAACAGTATTGGGTGCACAGTAAGGAAAGCATGTAAATACAAAAGCACCCAATATGTGACAAGATGCAGAAGGGAAAGTAGGTCAAAGATGATTGTCCAGTGCCCAGCTTGGCAAGGGAGGTGTCTGATAATACGTATATAATCTACATTCATACTTTAAATAAAGACAAATATGAATACCGAAAAAAAAAATCAGTTTGCACCCAAAACATAATCACTTGCCAGCCAGGTGTTGTGGGCCAGATTAATGGGTAACAGAATACCTTTTATGTGTGCAGAACTTTATGACAGCCAGAGAACTGCATTAATTAAACCACAATCTTACAACAATCCTAAATTAGAAAAATTAAGACTGTCTTGATGAGTTCATGAGAAATGAATGTAAAAAATAAAAGGCATGTTTTATAATAAAGAAGTCAGGTTAATACATTTAAATTGAGCATATCTGACACAATAGCAGAACTTGTTGCTAGGCAATAATAATGATAAATCCAGTAGCTGAAAAGATTACTACTCTGAAAATTTTAAAATGTTGTTTAATGGGAGCTATACTTTTACTTCGCATTAATGTTTATTAATCATAATTTTAAAATAAATATTTTAAAATGTATGCTTTTTGGCAATTTTCTTATCTCATGGTTAAAATTCATAAGTTACCTCAATCATAAGTTACCTACAAACAATTTAGCAATCAGTTGTATAGTCATTATCTGACCTGCATCATCTCTACATCAAATTCTTTCCACAGTCACTCATACGCCTATTGAATGACTAAACATCCATGTTTCTGCCTATGGAGGAGGGCCAGAGAGCAGATGCTTCTGCTAGTGCAACCTTATCTAACTGACACAATGGTTGGTTGCAGAAAAGTCCAAACTCGCCAGTCTAAAGAATAGAACTGTATTGAGTTAATAAATATAGCTCTGTGTGTGAATGAGGTTTTGCAACTCATTCACATGGGCGCTGTGGCCTATACAGTGTAAGCCAGTGTCTTTTTCTTCTATGCAGCTGCAGCTGAGCACAGACAGGCTATGTTACGCTATGGGGATTCAGTAGCTGACTGGTGAGTAATCAGTACTGAGCACTCACTGTGTTCATTCGGGAAAGGAAGGGGCTGGTAAATGCAACATATTTACCCCCCCACCCTACTCTCTCTATCCTGAAAGGATCCCCCTGTATGCCCGCAATATCCAGCAGGAGGGGGAGGAGGGAAAGTCATTAGCGCTGTGGGGGAAAGGGGCACACCGGGGGCCTGGGTAGCAGGAAGAATCGGACCCTAGACAGGAAGGGTGATATATATATATATATATAATATATATATATATATATATATATATATATATATATACACATACATATTAGTGTAGGATTCAATGATGCATGGTGATGTGGTAATGCCTAAAGACAGAGCCAACCTTTTAGTTTAGAAGAGTGTTTTCTCTTCCACATTAAATCAAAGAAATCTTCAAGACGCTATGCACTCTCTCATGTATATTTACTCACCTAGTAAATGTTCATATGTCCAGGAAGGCAGAATCAGGATCAATAATCTCCTTCTGTTTTTGACATCACAGAGCTTACTGCAGATGTTAGCATTGTATTCCAAGCATCCTCTTTTCACACCTAGGTGTTGATACTTAAAGTGACTCTAAAGTGAATCTGTAGCATCACACATTTTAGTGCATGAGGAATGCCTAGACACAATGATCTAATACGGCTTTGTGAAACCACACGCACACAGAGATGGTCCAGGCATCCCAGGAGTGTAGAATAATAAAGATTTTTCAGCAAGTTTTGCTCTTAAATTAAAAAAATAATAATAAAAAAAAATAAAAAAAAAAATATATATATATATATATATATATATATATATATATATATATATATATATATATATATATATATATATATATATATCCAGCGCTGTTAAAAGGGCAGTGGTAAATGTATTGCCTGACTCAGGGAATGCCATGCTTTCGTTTATATAGTGCCAGAGTCACGTTAATGGAAGGAAAATGTACTGCTTCTATCAAAATAAAAAAAAATAATAAAATGTGAACTTTAAAAGTACATTTAAACCAATAAAACGTTAACATAACAATAAAAATATGTATTCCAAAGAAGTTTAAACTTCTGTTGTAAACACTACTACATATAACCTTGGGAAAGATTTAACATTTAATAGTACAAAATTTACATTCAAATATTCACAAAGATCTCTTCAATGTAATGCGTGCCAATCATCAGGTGTTTGAATAAAAATAAAAACTATTTTTCATACAAGCATGAAATTTCTTATTAGGATACATCTTACACTAGATCTAGTGTGTTAAACCCTAAATGGATGACATTTAGCTTGTAAAAAATATTGTGTATCATAAACAATTGCCATGTTTTTTTCTTTAAAAAAATATCTTTACCTTTTTTTTTTTTTATCCTTTTTTTTTGCATTTCAGTGCTGCCAATCTTCTCTAGCTTGTTTTAAGTCTATATGCATGTGTTCCAGCGACAACTGTATGTCATTACTCAAGACCTGTGCATTGAATGTCTCCGCCAATAGAGTATATGACGAGGGGACACAGAAGGGCAACTGGGAGACAGAAATGTTCACAACAGTCAGTGCCTGAATAAGATCCATGGCAGAATTACTAGATATTTTTTTTAATGAGAGCTGTAGGTTTAAAAAAAAAAAAAAAAAAAAAAACACTTGAAATTACATTAACATTTTAGAAAGTTTTTTATGTGAATTTTTAACTATTAGGTTTAAATCTATTTTAAGCTTTCTGCTTAGGCTATCCACATTTTTTATACTCCGAGCATATATTTAAAAATGTCAATTTATTACATATGCCCATGAACATGTATTATAAAATACTGCTTGCATAACTGCTTGAAATCCCCCTTCATATTTTATTTCCTCCAAACAGCAGAAATTAGACTGAAAATGGGAAATTACACTGTAATATCACCCGACTCTAATGTATTTCACAACAGTATAATGTGATTACATTCTTTCACAGTTCAGTGAGTAGGCAGGTGACACAGGAAGCTACAGAACTGCAGCTGTGAATTGTGGTATCACTATCCTGACTGCAGTGGGACAGAGAAGTGTCAACCATTAGACTAGATAATTTGAATTACAACTTATTTGGCACGTAAATCTGTTCTCATATGTCGTTTGAGCATCAGTTTGTTCGATAAGAGTTCAGCCCTAATCTTTTTTACTTTTTTTACAGAGCGTGTATAGTATTTTCAACTATTTTTCCATGAGCACATGAAAAAAAATCAGCGTGATGTGAATAATATGTGTATATGTACTAAGTAGTTTGTCTATAGTTTGTATACAGTGGCAACTATTTTTGTCTATTACATATCCAGTCTGCTCCCTGCTCCTTGCTTTACAATGCTACATAATAGTTGTGCTTTTTTTTGTGCCTTCTCACAATGCAAGCCTATGAGACGGCTAACTTACTAAAACAATTCTTTACCTGTGTGGCTGATCTCATATTAAGGCTATCTAAGCAGAAAGGTAGAGTAATGGCAGCAGCCAATCTACCTTCCCTACAATCTACAAATCTATACATTGATTACAATAACACAAATATACATGTGCAAGCAGATAAAATCTGAAAGCCACATCAAAAATGTACTTTAAAGTTTGCAATAATACACAAAATAAGTGTTCACTGAAAATGCACCGTTCTTTCCCTTTTAACACATTTTTATAGAAAAATCTGCACATGCACCTCATGCTACGAAAATTAATGGACATAAACAGTGCTCTGGGTAGGCAGAAAACATAGGTATTTACATTAATATGCAAATGTTATAAGACCAGTATGGTGGAATGCAACTTTTTGAATCAAATGTATTTGTTATTTATGGATACATCTGTTTTTATATCTGAAAATGTATATTTGGTTAATGTTAATATTCCTGCTGCATCAACTATTGGTTAGTTTGACTGTTAATTGCTCTTTAATTACACTTTTTAATGTAATATTTCCCCTTTTAAATACAAGGTCTGTTTGGTTGCTCATTTTAACCCTCCACTTTACTCTGCTATAAAAAACCCAGCAGGAGGGAGAAGCCAGGAGTGCTGGCAGGGGACCCAAGAAGAGGAGGCTCTGGGCTGCTCTGAGCAAAACCATTGCACAGAGCAGGTAAGTATAACATGATATTCTTTATGTAAAAAAAATAAAAAATAAAAATAACTTTAATATTACTTTAATGTGTAGCTATATCATTGGGTGAGCTTAAAGTTTAATTCTTTAAAGCTTTTAATTTTCGTGGGAAAAAATATGAAAATTACAAACAATAATATAGCATATACAATTGCTACACAATTACCTTTCCTTTTCAATCTGCAGCTCTGTAATTTTCTGTAGAATTCATTGTAATCTGGAGGCAACCTGGAAGTGTTCTGTACACTGTTGATGTTCAGAACACAACTGGTAATGTCATTTCCTGCTTGTCTTATTGGCTCACAGATTTTCCCAGAAGTCTGCACTGAAAATACAAGTTAAATGTTAGGTTTTCTCTGCAATAGAAATGTCATTATGGGGGAGCCTCTCCCAAGGGTTAATCACTTCGTCCAGAATGAGTATGCGATCCTTCTTGTGATACAAAGAACTTTTTCTTAACAGCAACAAAAGGTAGGAATCTGCTACAAAGTTTGTTAAAATCCCTGCAAATACATTGATCACCCAGGTTTTTTTTTTTTTTTAACACAAGTGGAGTTAGGGTGGGTTCACTCTGGAGATCACAGCGACTCAAGCAGGAGTTCGGTGCATTTCCATTCACTGTTTCAGGTCTGATTTCAGCCTGAATTCGGACCTGAAACCGACCAAAAGACACACAGGACTCCTGTGTAATTCGCACTGGAGGTGCTGCGGATATATGTGAACCATAGAGTCGGTCACAATCTCCTGCTATGCGAATTGGATGCGGTGGAACCCGCATCCAATCACAATAGTGTGAACCCAGCCTTACTCATTAACCACTTGCCGACCAGCCGCCGCAGTTAGACTGTGGCAGGTTGGCTCAGCTGCGCAAATCGCCGTAGGTGTACATCTGGTTCGTACACGTCAATCTGGGGGCACGCGCATGCTCCCATTGACCAGTGGGGGAGCCAATCAGCGTGCATTGTATGGCACAATTTTTCATAATGTACCTGTACATAACACAAAAAAGAAGTAGCAGCAAACTATTTTAGTTTCTCTCAAGTTGGAAAACCAAAAAAAATACTTCTTCAAAACAAAATTATTAATTGGAATGAATAGGTATTTTTAGGACCCCAGTCATTTTAATGATTTACAGTGAGTACTTAACATTCAATTTCTATTCACACTAAACTTTCTTGGTCATAGATAGTATTACAGTATAATACATAAGATATACTGTCACCTTTTCTATTTCTGACAGGTCCCATTTCCTTTAATTAAACCACGGAAGGGTGCAGAGGGGACTTCCAGGGAGAAGTGATTCTACACTTTGCAGCTGTTAAAGTATATCTAATTAATTTGGTAATGTTTCTGCATGCAGTCAAGTCAGGCTAACTTGGTAAAATAAGGAAGATACAATTTAGGAGAAAGAGACATCGACTTTAGAAATCTTTCATTCCCACTCTTCTGCTTTTTAAATGGGCAGCAGATAACCTGTTACCTCTAGGATTTAGGTGCCTCCTCCTGGGCACTAAAGTTCTGGCTGTTTTTTATCATGCCCGTACTCTTCCTCTTCATCCTATTTTGAGACAGAGGGCCAATAGTCTCATTGCTTCTTTAAGTACAGCCACCATGTTTGGAACACAGAAGTAGTACTTTTAAATTAATAGAAAAAAGGGAAACTGGTATCTTACCTGTATCTAGTTTGCAGTCTTTTCACTTAATTAGATGGCATCTAGCTTGTTGAAGGACCATGTATCATAAATAGGCAAAATACTGGTTTAGCTTTTTCTTTTTTCATAGTGCTCCATATTGTTTTCAGACACTTCTGGTCGACATGCACTTGGCTGTACATTATTTGTCCACCTTACTAGAAGCAACAATGGTGAACCATGCCTGAACAGGGTGTCATCATGGCTTCTTTAGTTTTCTTGAAGGGGTACATGTGAAAGCACAACAGGGAGACACACAAAAAAAATTAAAAAATAAGTACCTAATGGCAGGATCACCAGGGATTCTTTTACTAAAAGCTGTAGAACTTTACCATGTTATTGCAATTTCAGGAAATTGCTTTCAAAAGTTTAAGTGTTTATGAATTTTTAGCAATTGGGTTTATTATTATTATTATTAGGGTGCAGCAGGTGGTACAATAGGTTGTAACTGTGGGGAATGAGCTGATGGAAGTGGTAGAAGATTAGTTGGAGACGTGATAGGCTTTCCTGAAGAGATGAGTTTTCAGGGATCGCCTGAAGGTAGCAAGAGTAGGGGATAGCCGGACAGGTGTAGGTAGCGAGTTCCAGAGGATGGGAGAGGCTCTGGAGAAATCCTGGAGACAAGCATGGGAGGAGGAAACGAGAGCTTGAGAGTAGGAGGTCTTGAGAAGAGCGGAGAGGACAATTTGGATGATATTTGGAGACAAGATTGGTGATGTAGCTCGGGGCAGAGTTGTGAATGGCTTTGTATGTTGTGGTTAGTATTTTGAATTTAATTCGCTGGGTGATTGGGAGCCAGTGTAGGGATTGGAGGAGGGGGTTGGCAGACACTGAGCGGTTTGTAAGGTGGATAAGTCTGGCAGCAACATTTATGATAGACTGAAGAGGGGATAGTCTATGGAAGGCAGGCCAATGAGAAGGGAGTTGCAATAGTCAAGGTGAGAGGTAACGGAGTGAATAAGGAGCTTCGTGGTTTCATTTGTTAAAAAGGGGCGAATTTTAGAGATGTTATGGAGGTGAATTCTACAAACTTTTGACAACGATTGGACTTGGGGCTGAAGTGACAAGTCAGAGTCTAGGATTACACCTAGTACCCTGGCGTGAGGGGAGGGACTGATAGTTGCATTGTTGATTTTGATGGAAAAGTCATGGAGGGGGGGCACGGGCGGGGGGGAATATTAGAAGCTCAGTTTTAGAGATTTAGTTTAAGGAAGTGGTGCGACATCCATGCCGATATGTCAGTAAGTTAGTAATGCGAGAGGAGACTGAAGGAGTGAGGTGAGGCGTAAACAGATAGATTTGGGTGTCATTGGCGTATAAGTGGTATTGGAAGCGGTGGGCGGTTATCAAGTGACCAAGGGAGGAGGTGTAGATAGAGAAGAGAAGGGGTCCAAGAACAGAGCCTTGGGGGACTCCCACAGAAAGGGGCAATGGAGAGGAGGAGACAGAGTTGTAGGTGACACTGAAGGAGTGCTGTGATAGGCAGAGAACCAGGATAGAGCAGAATCTCTGAGGCCAAGGGAATGTAGTTTATTGAGAGGGAGCGGGTGGTCAACAGTATCAAAGACCACAGAGAGGTCAAGTAGTAAGAGTATGGAGTACTGGCTGTTGATTTTAGCAGTAAGTAAATAGTTAGTGAGTTTTTAGTAAAGCAGTTCCTGTGGAGTGCTGCGAGCGAAAGCCAGACTGCAAGGGGTCAAGGAGGTTATTTTCACTGAGGTAGGAGCTAAGACGGTTTTAGACTAAGCATTCTAGAAGTTTAGAGGTGAATGGGAGCAATGAGATGGGTCTTAAGTTGTTTAGGTTGGTGGGGTCCAGTGAGGGCTTTTTAAGTATGGGAGGGATATGCGCATATTTTAGAGGGAAGGGGAAGGTGCCACTAGAGAGGGAGAGGTTGAAGATGTGAGTGAGGGAGCATAGGACAGAAGAAGAGGGTGACCGTAGTAGTTGAGGGAACATGATCCAAGGGACAATTGGTTAGGTGGGCATCTGAGAAATTTTGTAATTTCTTCAGTAGTAGCCAATTCAAAGGAGGAGAGTGTTGAATATGCTGTTACTCAAGGTATGTTGGGTGGGGAAGATGTACGCACAGTGAAGGTCTCCTCACGAATTGCATAAATCTTGTCTTTGAAGTGATTGGCAATCTTTTGGGCAGTGAGTGAGTGAGTTAGTGGGTAGAGGGGGTGGGGGGACAAAGCAGAGATTTAAAGGTTGAGAAGAGCCGACGGGGACTGGATGACAAAGTATTAATAAGAGAAACAAAGTAAGCTTGTTTGGCAGCATGGAGGCAGGAATTATATTTTAGAATTTAGAATTTGGTTTTATGCCACAGTCGTTCAAGAGCACGACAATGTCTCTTGAGATTTCCAGTGTTGTCAGATTGCCACCATTTGAGTGAGTGGAAGTATGTGTCCATTGGGTTAGGTCAAAAGATGAGGTTAAGTCAAGAAATTTAGCTGTAGTTGGGCTGTTAACATTGACAGGAATGTTGAAATCACCAAGAATGATTGTGGGCATTTCAGAGGAGAGAAAGTAGGGTAGCCAGGCATCAAAGCGTGATACCCGTCCAGGAGGCTGATAAATTGCTGCAATCCTCGAAGAAATAGGAGAAAACTGACTACAGTGCATCTTGAAAGAAGAGAGGGATAAAAAAGGGATAGGAAGGACTTGGAAGGTGCTTTGTGGGGATAGAAGGAATCCAACTCCACCTCCTTTCTGTCCGTTGGGTCTGGGGGAGTGAGTCCTATGGAGGCCACCATGGGAGAGGGCAGCAGGAGAAGCGGTGTCAAAATTTTGGAGCCAGGTTTCTGTTATGGTGAGTATGTTAAAGCTTTGAGAGATGAAGAGGTCATGTACAGATGTTGGCTTGTTACAGATGGAGCAGGCGTTCCAAAGGGCACATGAGAAAGGTGGACTGCTTTGAGGAAGCAGGGGGATAGAAACTAAACTGGGTGGATTGCAGTGGTTGCCAGAGAAGGAGGGGTATTGGATATGTGGCTTGCAGTTGGAAAATGGCGGACCAGGGTTAGAAGAAATGTCACCTGAGACTAGAAGGAGTAGGGCGAGGAAGGCAAGATGGGAGTGGGATGTGCTTAAGCGCACGTGTCTAGTGGCCCTGGTGTTTATGTCAGCATGTGGGTGCAGCAAATGCAGGAGATGATTGGTGCAGTAGTAGGGAGAGGGTAGGAGTGAGGGTGATATGTGCATGCTGCAGGGTAGAGAGGAGGGGTAGAGTAAGGATAATTTGAGGATAGACACTGATGTGAGAAGGAAGAGAATGAGGAGCATGTTAGTGGATAGAGAGTGGGAATCTGACTTGATATAAAATAAATGTCAAATGCTGGTTTGCCTGCCATCTTGCAGAGTGAAACTGAGTTCTTGTATCTTCATCCAGCTTTAGTTATCCTGCATTCGTTAAACTGCGGTAGTGAAACTGCACATCACTTGTGACAGAGCCATGTTGTCTGCACCTTGCCCCTGTCTGCCCAACCCCATAGGCTGCTTTAAACTTATAGGGAGACTGAACAGGCATGAATTTCTCTATAGGTCATTAAAGGGTCTGATTTGAGATACCTGAATATGGGAGAGGAGATGGCCAATACCAGACCAGACACATACTAGGGTCGTAAAGCTAATTACCTCTTTTGATCACTCAAGCCAAATGGGGTTAAGAATCAATCACCAGTAATGTTGCTATTGCAGTGTGGTTGTTATATAGCTAGCGTTAAATATAGAAGTTTAAAGATATGACAGCAGAAGACATTTACCATAAGGTTTAGATCAGCTTTAAGGCTGGTTTAGACCTGCAAACTGAAGACGTATGAATGTACAGTTCCAGTGCAGTGCAGTGATAAGTAAAAAATAAATCTTAGGTTCATAGATCTTTTATTCATGAACACGTAAAATCTAAGGAGGAGAAGAGGAGTGGTTTTAATTCTCAGGATCGATCTCTAAAGTAAAAATAAAGTTCAGAAATGCATATTTGTCTTCCTATAGTTGTTCTTTTTTTCTTGGCAGCATATCTACACAATCTGTCTTTTTTTTTTTTTTTTTTTTTGGTGTAGGCAGCAAATATTGCCGTTTTGCAGCTAGAGTTTGCAGCTTGCAGGAGATTAGCTTTAGTTGGTGGTGGTTGTTTAAGATGAAGTTATTTTCTTAACAGCCTCACCTTCAAGTTTTTGGATACGTTCATCTGCCCCTTCTCTCCTTTTCTCCAATCACAGAATGCCTTGTATCAATGGGTGAGGGGGAGGGAAAGGGCAGAGCATGCAAATGATACTTCTGCACTGTACAAAACCTGGTGTAGATTACTTGGGTAGTAGTGGGATGTTAACAGACAGGCACCAGTTAGTTTAAGATACAAACACAAATAAGTTTTATAGCTTAAACTAAAACTCCAGGGAGAGAGGGGTAGGGAGTTTAGAAGACTCAATAGCATAAAAAGGAAGAGACAGCAGTTGACTTCAGCAATCTCTTTCTTAGTATCGGCCATCTCCATTAGCAACCAAATCTTTCCAGTAGCAACAGCAGTAGCCTTGATGATCCCATCTTGATGATTTGCCAGGCTCCCCACAAGTTCCTCACTCAGGACTTCATGTGTCCTCTGGTACTTTATCTCAGACATCATTTGTTCCTCTCCTGTCCTCAGTCAGGCTCCCAGATCACAGAACCTCAAGCACCAGGAGTGAACAGGCAGACTTCTTCTGCTTCAATCACATCTTTAGGCCTCGGGCTTCAGGCCTAATCACTCACATTCTCCTCACACACTAACTCTAGGCCAGAACCTGGGTGAAAGAGTGATCACTTGGCTCTCCCCAAATATTTATACTTTCCCTTAGCATGCACCAGTGGCAAAAAAACTCCTACTGGTTAACTAGGGAAAGTATGAAGATTCATAATTCAGTTTTACTAGAGTTTCTCATACTAATACCAGAAGTACCAGTGACACCTACTAGCAGAAGGGAGAAACCACAGCTCCACTGTATTTAGGGAACACACCAAGTTGTCAGGGCCTAGACTTGAACCTGGGACCTCTACTGTGGGCAATGAATTTGCTTCCTGAGCCACCTGGAATGCTGGACAGTACCCTGGACAACTCTTTAAATGATCCTGCCTTGAATCTTGTTTGTCTTGAACCTTGAACTCTGCTCCTCCCATGAGCTTCTGATTTAAGCCATGTCTATGCACTTCCTGTTTGTCAGATTTTTTTGCTTCCTCCAGCCAATATCTCACTTTTGTCTCTTCTGCTGCCACCTGTATCTTTGCTATCATTCATTACCGACCTTTTGGCTTGTTCCTCGACTACGCTTTCCGATTAATTCTAACCTGCAACCATTCGTTACTTTTTGGCTTGTGTGCTAACTACGCTTCTTGTTCCCTACCTTCTATATCTGCTACTGGACCCTGGCTTGCTCCCCTTTTGGGGGGGCGATCCTGAGGACCACGACCTGGTTCTAACACACAGCAAAATCTCCACCACCAGGAGCTCTGGTGAATACCGGTTACTACTTATACCCCGCGTCTCAGGTCAACCCGTATCATCAGCCAGGGTGACCTGCTTGTATACCTTTTCCATTTGTTGGTGCGTGCTGCTTCACTGCTATAGCTACTGGCCTCTGAGTCTGACTCCAGACTGTAACACAAATGAACAAGTGGACTATAAATTTAGTTCTGCTTGATGGTAGTCAACCTAGCTGATTTAAATAGTAACCCTTTTTTTAAGACAGGGTGGCTACACAGGCAAGACAGCAAGTCACAGTAGCAGAGCCTGAAAGAGAAAAGATGACTAAATCTGTAATGATGTCAACTTAGGTTTTTTGCATCCCCAACAACGCTTTGGATGTTGTCTTTACAGAATTAGAGATGTCTAAACTAGACCAACCTAAAGGGAAAAAAAAAACATGTTTTTGTCCTGGAGTTTAGCTTTACAAATACTGATTTTAGTCACGTAACTATGCAACTATGACATTTTGCATTTTACATTCTTATTTTGAGCCAAAAGGTAACTTATTGTGTTTTTGAAGCTGTTTTCTGTAAACACTTTGATTTACATGCCTCAGAAATTTATGCATAAGCACATGAGTTTACTGAGCAGTCATTAAAACCTTACTGGATGGCTCATTCAAAAGTTATGATCAGAAATAAAAGACTGAAGGTTGGCATCTACAGCTGCCCTGTCTTCAACCCACAGTTCTCTGGAAATCCATTGTCATGCTGTTAATTTTGTAATCAATGATTGTATATACTGTAGGTAGTGGAAAACAGATAATAGACAATAGTTTAAAAACTGAAACTCACAAAAAAATACCTAAAATCGTTAGTTTCCCATCAAGTGCAAGCTGTGCCATTAGCATGATGTTATAATAGGAATAAACTATCAAGGGTGTCGGGTACTGGACTACAAACTACTGTTGCATTGCAAGAAACACAAGTAAAGTATAAGGTTATTGTAATGATCAGTGTAGCTAGTTTTAAAACAATTCCCAACAATCGGATTTATATGAAATGACAGTTCTGAAGGTGGTCCTAAAGGCTCAAGGTTTTTTACCTATAGGGATTCTATACATGAAGGTAAAAAAACTCCTCTGTGCAGCAGCCCTCCTAGCCCCCCCTAATGCTTACATGAGTCTCATCTCGATCCAGCGATATGCATAAGAGCCTCAGCTCTCCGGGGTCTCTCTCACCTCATTAGCTGAGACAGCGGTGGGATCCATTGGCCAGTGAACCAATGAGGAGAGAGAGAGGAGGTGAGGCTGAGCCATGTCTGTGTGTTAATGGACATGCAGAGACACGGCTTGGGAATGAGCCTGCAGAGGTGCCCCCATTGCAAGCTGCTTGCTTTGGGAGCACTCGGCAGGAGGGAGGGGCCAGGAGCGCCAGCAGAGGACCTGAGAAGAGGAGGATCGGGACTGCTCTGTGCAAAACCACTGCACAGAGCAGTATGACATGTTTGTTATTTAAAAAAAAAAAAGAAAACCTTTAATATCACTTTAAGTTATAGATAATGGCATGTCTTTGAAATAGAACACCCCCATTACATCAGATAAAATGTGCTGGGCTTAAAGGTGCCCTGTTTTAATTTTATCTCAGATGCCAAATCATACATTACTGACATTTTTCAAAGTCACCATATGTCAAGTATATTTAGACGACCGCCAGTATTAACACAGTAGAGAAAAATGATATACAACCTGTCATTCCTAAGAATCGCTGCAATAAAGGCTTTGCACAACTACAAGGTCACCATTGAACTAGCAGACAGAAGTGCAAACTGACTAGGTCAAAAGTATGAATGAAATTTCTATCAATTTCAGATCATATTGCCAGTAATTGATAACCAAAACACCAATCTATAAATTCCAGTTAGACAGATTATTATTATTATTATACAGACTTTGGGTAATTTTTTTCAGCACCCAGAAATGATTCAGTTTACTTAAAATCCCTTTATATAACCAGACTTCAGCAGAATTCCCCCTGAAATGACAACCGATAGGCTTGTATATGAACCTCTAAAAGGGTTTTCATGTTTTGATTTTATTTTATTGTCTTTCTCAAAAAACTGTATCAAATTAATACACCTTTTTCGTTAAATCTTTGTAGTGTTTGGATCCTGGTAAACCAAGGCAAATATTTCATCTATCACACTGAAAGATATAGAAAGAGACAAGACAAGCAGTTAAAAGCCCAAATCCAGGAATCTTTAAAATTATCTTTAGCAGTAGGGCTGGGCCAGCACTGCAGAGATAAATTGCTTGTTTAGGTCTAGAGGACACAGTAAAGTAGATTTTCTTATTGATTCTCAGCATCTCTGTGCTGATGCACGATCCTCACAGTAACTTCTCCTTGTCTAATATCCAGATGTCCATAGCTCTGCATTGGGTTTGACGGCACCAAGGGACTGTCCACCGCCAAAGTGTGGGTAGTGCCATCTGTTGGGAAAGCAGAAGATCAGGTAAAAAGCAATGCTCCTCTTCTCCTGTAACCAAAAGGAGCAGTTATCCCTTGCAGTGTAGGTGCAGCCCCACTACAAATAATAGTTTTTAGATTTCCAGTAGTTGGGCTCTAAAGTAAATCCTAAAAATCTCATAGAAGCTTTAACATGTTAAAGGGTAACTCCACTTTTGTGGTGAAAAAATAAATGCTAATAAAAATCTAGCATACACAATTTCAACACAAGCCATATTGTAATTTAATGTTATTACAAGTTACCATTCCTTTTCAATCTGCAGCACTGCAATTTTCTGTAGAGTTTAGTGTGATCGGGAAGCAACCTGGAGTTGTTCTATACACTGTTGGTGTACATAACTTCCCCGGAAATGTAATTTCCTGCTTTTGTGATTGACTCACAGATTTTCCCAGAAGTCTACATTAAAGCAGTTGTAAACCCTCACATATACCCAGTGAAGTTAACAACCTCAGATGATACACAGAGATGAAACAAATCCTACATAGAAGAACTGTGAAGAACAGAAGAATTGTGTTGTGAATAGACAAGCTGCGTGCTGAGATCTCTCCCCCCTTCGGACACAAATTTATCTCATGTGTTGGGAAAACTTCCCAGAAGTGACTCATGCTGATAACAAAGGAACGAAGCACCAGAGAGAAACGACAATTGGAGCTTTGGAGAGAGATAAGTAAACAGATATGTGCGCTTTGCATGAATTTGCGTAAAAAAATAATCTGATCACTTTTATTGCTTTCACAAGCAATGTAAACCCTTGTGACAGTAATCGTGGTGACAGGTACTCTTTATGGAGGTATCGTGGGGTCTAAAAGACCCCAAATCCCTCTTTTGCACTTAGAAGTATTCAGATCGCCAAAATATGCCATTCTGAATACTGTGATTTTATTTTTTTTAAATCAATGCCATAGGCAGCTGAGTAATCCGGAAGTGTCGTTGTGACGTCGCTTCCAGGATTTTACATCAGAGACCCGACCGAAGCCTAATGCAGCTTTTTTGGGGTCTCAGCCTAGCCGGTGGACACGCTGGATGCTGGTTTGGGTCTCCGATGGAACGGGAAGCTCGGGAAGCTCGGGTAGAGCGGCATAAGGCAGAGTTTTTAGGATAACAGCTGAGCAGCTTTTAGCTACATCGTTTGTTCTCACTAAAAAGCTTGGCTCTAAAAAATTGTACCAGGGTGATGCCTGCAGCTGTAGGCATCACCACGGTATAACCCCTTCAAGCCATGAATGCATATTTGCATGCTGCCGGCGTGAAGGAGTTAAGATACAAGTCAGACTTTGGGCAGCCACTGCAAGAAAATTTGAAATTTTGGAGAGATGCTTCTAAAGGGTTAATCACTTGTAAAAGGGTGCAGACCCTGCAACTTTCCTCAAGAGAACACTGCAAGTGCATCAGCCAATTAATAATGAAAAAGTCACTCCCATTCAGGATCAGTATCCAAAAGACATAGAAGAACAAAGAGCTATTCTTTTAGACCAGAAAGAGGTATCTGCAACAAAGTAGCTTAGGCTTCCGGGACTATATGGTGAGGAGGTGAATCACTGGAGCTCCCGCTGAGCCTGCACTAATCCAGCTTATTAAGCCGCCCCCAGAGCTGACACACAGCCAACCTGCCTGCCATCCCTGCTGGCCAAGCAGATGGATCGATTCCTGGAGCAATCTTGTCTCTGGTCTAATTCCCTGCACGGCCAGCTAGATACAACTACAGCGCCAGAAGTCGGCAGCATGGCGGAAGCCATGGCCACATAGGATCTCTGAGGGGAGATCACCCCTCCCTCCAAGACCCACCTCTCCTCACTCTTCACTGTCTGATTCTGCTCATGCCCGCATAGCAGAGACAGTGGCAGTGCTTCTCACCCCCACGATATCAGCAGCAGTAGAAGCTGCAGTGTCAGAGGGCATAACACAGATAAGGAAAGAACTTGGCACACGTTTACAACACATTCAGGAAATGGAACACAGAATCTCCTCTATTGAGGATGAAGTTCTTCAAACCTCCAATGCTGTTCACTGCCATGATCATAAACTCCAGGCCTTCCAGGACAAGCTGGAAGACCTGGAAAATCACCCCAGGCGTAATGATCTTTGCATCCTAGGACTGCCAGAATCTTTTACAAACAAAGTTTCTTAAAGTCTTTTAAAATGTATATTGATCACGCAGAGGGAATTGTTTTTTTTTTTCTCAGCAAAAGTAGAGTTACTCTTTCATGTAATTCCAAAAGTTGTTTTCAATCTTTTTAAAACTACAGTTATTAAAGAATCTGATCATCCTACTGTGAAGGTCACTGTTCACAAAATGTATTTTATAAGGGTGAAAAAGTGTCTGCACTAACAAATATTGCACAGGCACGGTCTATTGCTGTCATTAATATGAAGCTGGTCCAGAGTAATCATGTGACGATGACACTGGAGCAAGTGCATGTAGACAGGATGAAACTGAAAGGGGATCATTTGCTTTGGAATGGGAAGGATGAAAAAGAAGGTAAAGGTAGTATTGATCTGTTTTCTTGAAATGATTTGCACTATTACCAGTAGCTTACATTATCATTCATGTCTTTGCTTTAGAACTCTGAGTGCTTTGATGAACCATATGCAATAGCATTTCATGGGGTTACAAATTACTACTAATTAGGAGTGAATGACTCATTGGCTAAAACTTCAGAAGGATGAGAAGCATTGCTGTCAAAATGAAATTTTTCTGTTTGTCGTCTTTTACAGCTTGTTCAGAACTTATTTGTTCTGTTGACAGCTTTGAATATACCACTTTTTTCCACCAAAATATTTCTCACCACTATTCATGTTATTTGTATCAACTGCTTTGGAAAGCATGCCTAAAATAACCATCAGTTTTCCACTAGTAGAAGTCACTGTTAAGTCATATTTCTGTAGCTGAATTCATACATCTTTGTAGTTTTGAAAAAGCCTAATCAATGGGTCTTGACATTAACATGCAGTGGTTTGGAGTCAGAATGCATAATTAAACTAGCTCCATGGATGTATTTGTGGAATTTCTTTCACTGCAAAAACTGTTTTTAACAGTGTTATTCTGCATGTGATGGTGCTCTTGAAGCCTAATATAGTGGTCTTTTCTTGGGACAAGGTTGCCCTGGTATTTATCTACTTTTGTTTCTAGTTGTTTTCGACAGAACAGAACGACTCAAAGAAAGAGCCACTGTCTGGTGCATTTTTCAGAGTAAAGATTTTGCCTCTCTTTGGTCTTAAAGCAGAACTTCACCCAAAAGGGAAAGTTCTACTTTTCTGCCCCCTCCCTGCCTCCTCTATCACTTTTCCCACACTAAACATCCAGGCACCGCTGGACCAAAAAAACAGTAAAGAACTGGCCTGGGTGAGGAAGACACTGGACAGGTAAGTGTCTGTTTATTGAAGTCAGCAGCTACAATATTTGTAGAGGCTGACTTTATTTTTTTTTTCCATACAGCCTGAAGATCCTCTTTAATTACCACTAAATGTCAATTTAAAGTATATGTCCAGTCAAACCTTTGTTTTTCAGTTTTGTATCGAGTGTGGAAAAATGTGTCAAATTATTACTGCTATACCAGTGCCCCATAGAGACATCCCTTGCAAAGAGATTGTCTCACTGCTGCATTTCCAAGATATGCTCCTACACCTCCCATCTCTGAATTTCCAGGGTTCTGGAGACCTCAAGGTCCACCAGGACTTCCAGAATTTTTGCCAGTACTGGCAAGTTTTGCCAATGGTACTCGCAAAATCCCTGTCTGTATTTCCAACTGTGCTCACAGAATCCCTGCCAGGGCTTGCAAAATTCTCTGAAAAAATGCTGGGTATTTCTTCTGACACAAAAGGTTTTTAAGGATCAGCCTTGGAGGTGGCTGGTGTTTTGTCTTGAATGAATGAATGAATGAATAATTTGTATAGCGCTAACAATGCGAACTGAATCGCCTCAAGGCGCTGTATTGGTGCTTTGTTGTAAAACTTCTTAGAAGAGGTAGGTCTTGAGTTTTTTCCTGAAGGCCTGATGGTTTTCTTCCATGCGGATGTTGGTAGGTAGAGCATTCCATAGCCGAGGTCCTTGGACAGCGAATCTCCGCTCCCCCTTTGATTTGTAGCAGGATTTGGGAATGATGAGGAGGTTTTGGTTAGATGATCGAAGACTGCGATTGGGTGTGTAGTGTTTTATTTTTTCAATTAGGTATTGAGGAGCGACTCCATGTGTGCATTTGTGTCTTCCTGACAACTACTTTGCTTTTGCTAAATATCTACAGTTGCAAAAAAAAGTATGTGAACCCTTTTGGAATGATATGGATTTCTGCACCAATTGGTCATAAAATGTGATCTGATCTTCATCTAAGTCACAATAATAGACAATCGCAGTCTACTTAACCACTTTAAGACCAGCCTCGTTTTGGATTTTAGGTGTTTACATGTTTAAAACAGTTTTTTTTTTGCTAGAAAATTACTTGGAACCCCCAAACATTATATATTGTTTTTTTCTTACACCCTAGAGAATAAAATGGCGGTCGTTGCAATACTTTTTTTCACACCGTATTTGCACAACGGTCTTACAAACGCACTTTTTTGGAAAAAATTCACTTTTTTGAATAAAAAAAAAGAAGACAACAGTAAAGTTAGTCCAATTTTTTTATATATTGTGAAAGATAATGTTATGCCGAGTAAATTGATACCCAACATGTCCTGCTTCAAAATTGCGCCCGCTCGTGGAATGGCATCAAACTTTTACCCTCAAATCTCCATAGGCGACGTTTAAAAAATTCTACAGGTTGCATGTTTTGCATTACAGAGGATAATTATTGCTCTCGCTCTACCGATCGCAGCAATACCTCACATGTGTGGTTTGACCACCGTTTTCATATGCGGGCACTACTCACGTGAGGTTTTGATGTTGGTGTGCTGTGCCTCTTTTTTTCCACACATAGTGTTGTGTGTTTCTTCCAAACAACTCAACTTTGGTTTCATCTGTCCACAGAATATTTTGCCAGTACTGCTGTGAAACATCCAGGTGCTCTTGTGCAAACTGTAAACGTGCAGCAATGTTTTTTTGGACAGCAGTGGCTTCCTCTGTGGTATCCTCCCCATTAAATCCATTCTTGTTTAGTGTTTTACGTATCGTAGATTCGCTAACAGGGATGTTGGCTTATGCCAGAGACTTTTGTAAGTCTTTAGCTGACACTCTAGGATTCTTCTTCACGTTATTGAGCAGTCTGCGCTGTGCTCTTGCAGTCATCTTTACAGGATGCCTATCAGGGAAGTAACTTGGATCAGCCTCGTCAGCCTCACCGTCTCCCTGCGTGCATGCGCAGCGGAACGGCGCCTTGGCGCACTCAAGTTTTGCAATAGATCTGCGCTCCGGCACACGCACGTTCGTGGCTCCGCTGAGCAGCGCGCGTGCGCACACAAGCGCATGCATTGCGTGAATCCCCTGACCAGCCTATAAAAAGAGGCTTGGCAGTCAGACAAGTTGCTGGTTTGTTTCAGCTCTCCTGTGATCCTTGCTTCCTGTTCCTGTTTACCATTTACCTGTTGTGACCCGGATTGTTTAAAGACCACGCTGATTCTGTCTTGACCTGACCCCTGACTTGTTTAACAGACTTCCTGCTCTCTCCAGTGTTTAATCCTCAGCCTGTACTCAGATAGTCTCCAGTGTTTGACCCTCAGCCTGCCCTTGGGTTGTCTTCTGTCTTCAGCACTTCAAAACTTTGACTCCTGGACTTCTTACTCATGTTTGACCCTCAGCCTGCTTCTGGACTTTCCCATATCTGCTCACAGACTTGCTTGCTACCGACCTCCTGGGTCAGTTCTGAACTTACTACTTACCTGCTGGGTCCAACCCATCCTGCACAGCCATCTCCTTGACCTTCACGCAAGTCGAGTGTCGTGCTGGTGGCTTGTGCCTCTTTGTGCAACCCACTCCCTGTACCATCTTCAATGGTGGTGTGCGCTGAGTCTCAACAGTAACCGCTCTCTGCATCTTGGCCTCGGTGAGTACCCCTTTTTGCTGATAATGCCCACTCCGAGGGAGAGTAGCAGCAGTGCTGAACTTTCTCCATCTATAGACGATTTGTCTTACCATGGACTGATGAACAGCAAGGCTTTTGGAGATACTTTTTATAACCCTTTCCAGCTTTATGCAAGTCAACAATTCTTAATTGTAGGTCTTCTTAGAGCTCTTTTGTGCGAGGCATCGTTCACATCAGGGAATGCTTCTTGTGAAAAGCAAACCCAGAACTGGTGTGTGTTTTTTATAGAACAGGGCAGCTGTAACCAACACCTCCAATCTCGTCTCATTGATTGGACTCCAGTTGGCTGACACCTCACTCCACCTCAGCTATTGGAGATCTCATTAGTCTAGGGGTTCACATACTTTTTCCACTTGCACTGTGAAGCTTTACATGGTGTGTTCAATAAAAACATGTTGACATTTAATTATTTGTGTGTTGTTAGTTTAAGCAGACTGTGATTGTCTATTGTTGTGACTTAGATGAAGATCAGATCACATTTTATGACCAATTTGTGCAGAAATCCATATCATTCCAAAAGGGGTCATATACTTTTATTTGCAACTGTATATTATACCATTGACTGCCTGTTTCACTGTTAAACAAGATTGACCTGACTACTCTTTTGTCTGCCACTTGCCACAACCTCTGTCTGATCTTATTATTCTTTTGCTCAGCATATAGTGTACAGTCTTTACATCATAGCACTTCTGAGCTGTAAATAGTTCTAGAAATTCCACAGGAAAGAGTTCTAGAAGCTGCTAACGTTCCAAGCCCATTTTCACCATCTGAAGCTCTAGTAAAGACCAGGTGGTGTTTATACTCTGACCTTCAGGTTAGCCTGTGTCATCTCTCAGGGGGTGTGATTGTAAAATTCTCAACCTCGATGACAATGCTTTCACCAGATAGGTGAAGGAAATTATTTAACAGCAACACAAACAGAAATAAAAATACTTTTTATTGGAAGAGTAGGGGAAGGCTATATCCCCTTTCAGCCTTTTATTGCTGTCAGTGTCCCTACTGCAGTTTTTAGCATTGCCACCATGAAAGTTTAGCATTGTCACCATGAAAGTACTTAAGGAGAAGTCTCTCTAACAGAGCCCCAAATATATAATGTGTAGAAATACCTCTATTGAAGCTACATAGGTGATCTTGTATTAGTGGTTTAATATAACCCTGATGGCTCCTTAGAGACATAGAACATGTGAACCGCATTATGCCATCACATGTGAGCATATACAAAACTTGTAACAAAACAAACTTAGAGAGTGGGTGAGAGGGGGGGGCTGAGATAGAGAAAGGGGGTGTTCAATATGCCTGCTACTCACAATCATGGCCCCAGACTGGGCTCAGTCAGCAAGGATCTAGAGCTGCGTGAAGGAGTTAAGATACAAGTCAGATTTTAGGCAGCCTCTGCAAAACAAATTTCAATTTTGTTGATATATTTGGAGATGGCTGACAGATTGGGGTAGGGTATACCAGAGCATGGGAGGTGCTTGGGAGAAGTCCTGGAGGCGAATATGGCAGGAGGTGATGAAGCTAGAGAGCAGGGAGGTCTTGGGAGGAACGAAGAGGATGATTAGGTTGGTATGTTGAGATTAGGCTAGTGATGTAGCTGATGGCAGCGTTGTGGACGGCTTTGTAACTTATTGTTATTATTTTGAATTGAATTTGTTGGGTGAGTGGCAGCCAATGGAGGTATTGGCAGAGAGGGGTAGCAGATGCTGAGCAGTTTGTAAGGTGGATGAGTCTGGCAGCAGTATTCATGATGGACTGAAGGGGGGATAATATATTTAAAGGTAAGCCAATGAGGAGGGAGTTGCAGTAGTCAAAGCGAGAGATAACCAGGGAGTGAATCAGATATTTGTGGTTTCATTGCAGGAAGGGATGTTGGAGATGTTGCAGAGGTTGAGGCGGCAGGCTTTGGAAAGGGATTGGATGTGGGGCCAAAAGGAGAGTTCAGAGTCCAGGATAACACCTAGCACCCTGGCATGTGAGAATGAGTGGATGGTTGTGTCATTGCTCTTGACAGAGATGTCAAGGAAAGAGGCACCTGGAGGAGGAAATATTATGAGCTCAGTTTTGGACAATAATATATAATTGATTACTCGTGTGTAGTGCATAACAGGGCACAGCCACAGTGCCCCGCACACTTCTGTACACTGGCACCCAGGGTGATTAGGGTGTAATACACATCCGGAACCTCCCACCCCCCCACGCAAGCCTATGGTCAGAAGTGACTCATGCAGATGGCAGAATAAGGAGAGAGTGAACAGGAACCACACTAAGAATTATAGACTGAGGCAAGAACACACTATATGAGCATATGTTTTGTTAATTTTTAATTTCAGAGACTTGCAAACACAATTTTTAGGTCTAATGTGTGCAAAAAATAAAAAAAGGGCTCAAGTGTCAAAAGCCTTAAAAAAAAAAACATAGGCTTGTCTGAAACAAAATTCTCATGCCTTAATTCCATTTGCCTGTTATTAACAAATACCAGCAATTTGGTTATAAAATGATTATTTGTTGATGCCATACACCTGCCCTACTAAACATAATTGACCCACTGTTTTTAAAACTTGCTGGAGATGTGGTCAAGCTACTGGTGACATGTTACACCTTTTTTGGTCATGCCTCATATTACTAAGATTTTGGTTACCCAATAATTTACTAAGCTGCCTATTTTCTCCTCCACCAAAGCAGTGTAATATTTAAATCACAATTGAAATGCCCCTCCCTGCCAACCATTCAGCTATGGCAACGCAGAGTTGAAGACATCAAACTTGTCTGACAAGCTCTATCAAGGGCACGCATGCCAACTTTCATAAGACCTGGTTCTATTGGATGGTCCTTATACTCTCCTCCACTATTGGCAACTGGAGTGACTCCCATCTGGCCTAAACCCTTCCTTCCCAAACCCTATGCTTTCCTTCCCAAACCCTATTTCCCTTTTTTTCACCCTCATATTTTTTACCTATACACATGTCCTATCCTGCCCAGAATATACATTAGTCTTCAGTCCCTCTCCCCCCCCCCCCCACTAGTAGAAAAAACAAGTTAGTATCAGGCACCACTATGACACGCTTAACCCGTGCCAGGTTTATTTATCCTAATTGACATACTTTTTGCATTGTTATAGGATAACCAATATAATTGGACTTCATAGACAGGCTTCAATTCATGGTTTTGATAGATGAAGTTATCTCCTCTTTGTTGCTATGCCAAATGAACATTGTCACAGTTGACATTTATGTCTTGACATCACCTTTTGTTCAACCAATTTCTTTTCTGATGTTAGGTCTGAAAACACAGAATGCATTAAAAAGTTCAACACTCTCCATAGGTATTAAAACCTACAACTTCAAAGCATAAAAGCACTTTAAATAGATATTTCTTGCTTTAAACAAATGTAAATAGTTTGAATGACATGTAAGGCTAAAAAATGGGTGACTGTTCAGCGAATTTTAGGAGAGGCGGTAGGTCAAGGTAAGGGTTAAAAAAATATTTCTTTTAGTGGCACTTAATAACAACTGGATTTTTATTCTTTATTATAAAAGTAAAAATGTACCAAAAAAATTGAAAGAAGCCTGTTTCCTCTACTTTTTAAAAAAAAAACACAATAAATAAAACTGCCTGGAAAATACAAAAACTCATTTAGTGACCTTTCTTTGGAAAGTGGTCACCCAAGAGTGATCTGATTTTATTTTTATTTTTTACCCAAAAATGTTTTTGAAAATGAAAAAATATGCTGGGGGTGGATTTGGTCAAAATATATAGTTCAATAATGGTGCAATAGATACAGTAATGTCACATACAGTGGCAGGATGAAGATGGGGGGGGGGGGGGGAGTTAAAGAGGAACTTCAGTCAAATGTGCGAAAATTTAAGTCAGCAACTACACAAACTGTAGCTGCTGACTTTTAAGAAACACTCACCTGGCCAAGAATCTAGCGCTGCCATCACCCGGGCTGGTTTCTTCACCGGTCTTCAGTATTTGGCGCCCGCATGTTAACTGGGGGTGGCTAACTGTGACTTCTTGCAGCTTCACAGCCGGATGCCCACTGCCCAAGCGTGGGCCATGCTGTACTTTAAGAATGGTCGGGAAGTCTTCTGGGACCTGTGATGTGTCCCAGGAGGTTACAGGTGGGTTGGGGGGGAGGGGGTTGGGTTGTGGAACCTTGGTACACACTGTTTTGTAGTTTTGTAGTTTAATTTCTGCCATTTCTGCCATAGCCATCCCAATGTGCTCATCTCTCACTTCATCTCCCCGACGAAGTCATGTGACGGTGACGACACACGTTGGATACACGGACCCTAGAAGTGACACACTGGTCGCAAGCTCGCCGCTCGTTTCGTTTTTATACATTGTTCTTTGTCTAAAATGTGAGTACCTGCTTCTTGGTTATAATAAAGCAAGTTGGTTTACTAAATGACTACACTATAGAGGTCCCTTGTTGTTCTCTCCCTTCTCCAACCTGATATGTATTGTGTATGCTGAGCGGTGCCTGGCCCTACCTGAGAGAAAGCATCCAGACCCAATCACCCCATAGGCTCCATACACACTGGAAACACAGAGGACGAACGAATAGAAGACCCTATAAAATCCTCCAATGAGTGACCATCTCCCTGTTTTCTACATAACGCTGCTTACCTTACAGCAGTAAGGTAAGAAGTTAGGACACCCACGGGTGTTGCTAGCACCGAAGACACACAGTACTTCCACCACCCTGTGCAAGTTTATCAGCACCTTTTAGACCTGCACCTTTATATCACTGGAATCTTCAGACCAGATTACAGTTGCACCATGTTGCACATATTTATATATGAACAGTTACTTTTGATTAATCTATCCATTTGTTGATTTATTCATTTTTATTCGCTGCTCATACCACCATCGTTCACCTATATTTGCTGCTTTTATTCCCACTTATATTTTATGGTTGACGTTATGGTTGATTTTTATACCTAATAGTCACTTCATATATTATCACACCACTGTTTTATTTTGCTGTTCTAGCAATATATGCACAACAGTCAATTTATTTATTCATCTGCATATCAATGTTGTAACCTGGGGGACAGGTAGCAGGTACAAAGCTCCCTGGGATGAGCTGTTATTTTAGGCACAGATACCAAATCCACTTAAGGTAGTGAAAACAGTGCTGGGTTTATTTGATTTAAATACAAGTCCATACACAGGTGCTGCACAGTTATCCAGAAAACATATCAGAACAGAAATAACAAAACAAAAGTCCTAGCCGTGTCTCAGCTCTAACTATACCATACACCAGCCCTCACTACCAGACTGAGCAAGCCTACCGCTTGTCAGTTTCTGTATAGAGTTTTAAAGCGTTTTACCAACCTTTAGCTCCTCACAAACCATCAAATGTCTGTGTGTCCCAGGCAGAGAGCAAAGGCTGTCTGCTCAGGTGAGCTTAAATTAGCCTGGGGAAGAGGACTAAGATCCGAACTGGATCATGTATCAGAGACCTCTGAATGTGTATGAGAGGAGCCTGGGAGACGTATAAATCCCAAACAAGACTTCTCCTGGCTCTCTCTGGGACGCTCTGCTACATTGTCTTTACCCACGTTTTAGCTATTGATGCACTACAGTCACAACAGTCACTTTATTGTATATTTATTTGTTTATCATTGTTTATACTGATGTTTTAGTCATTGATGCACTACAGTCACTTTACCTCGCATAATTTGTAGTTCCCTTGCTGATCACCCATAATCAGTGGACTTATGTGATTTCCTCTACACTCCGAGTGACACCAGTATTTCCCCAGCTGGGTTTTGTGTAAACATTCCTTTTAGTGATACTAGGACCATTTATATTGACACAGTTTCTGGAGCGCGACACCACCCATTGATTTTCATTTATTCCTTTTGTGGGTATTGTTTGACCCTCTCGGTGTTCGCTGCACCTTGTACATCTCTACTATCCATCTCCACATTAGCGTGGGAATACCATACCTTTACTTATCTCTCACTTACCACATTCATGAAAGCTGTTTATTTGACTGTTAGAAAAATGTTTTTTTGCATTCATCACTTCCTGTAGATCATGTAACATCCAGGGAGCTTTGAATCCCAGACTGCACTGCCTTGCTGCATCACAGAGAAGGGCATGAAAGGGTGTGTTCAACACTCTGGACCACACCCCCCTTATTACTATACTGCCTTTCACCATTTTCTGTACAATCTGATTGTACAACCTCCTTTAGAAATACCATCGGCTATGTAGTGCAAGGGCTTGTATAATACGATACAAACTGAATAGATTGTTCAGGTGTGTCCCCTATTCCATAGATCTAGTAAATCTAAGGGACAGGTAGTAGGAAGAGCCGGCAACTCGAGAAAAACTTTTTGAAGACTTTATTATAGGAGTAACAATACAACATGCTGTGAACAATGCTACTTTGCCGAAACGGTTTTGAATGTTTTATTGTCACTCCTGTATCTACAATAAAGTCTTCAAAGAGGATTTCTGGAATTGCCTGCTCTTCCTACTACTTGTTTGTGTCCAGTGATTGGAGGACACTTTTGGAGCCAAAGCACCCACATTTGGATTCAATTTATTTAATCCAGGGTGTATTCCCTTTTGAGAGATTGTACAATCAGATTGTATAGTGTATGGCTAGCTTTATACAAATCTATAGGGGGGAGGAGATGGAGCTGTCAGGCCACATTCACATCTCTGTATAGTGGGAACTCACATTCCCGGATGCATTTTTTTGAGCTGTTTATGGAGCGTTTTCACTCGTCACACATAGGGCAGCCTGTTCACATGAATGAGCTTCCCTACACACCCAAAGAAGCTCCAGAATTGGAGTGTGGTGCATTTTTTTTGGGTGTTTTTGGTGTATTTACAGTGTGTTTATGGAATACAAGGCAAAGCATGCATTTTCTGTGCGGTTTGTTCCTGTGTAAACAAAGCAACTTCAGATTCGGCCTTATTCACACCTAGTGGAACGCACATTTTTTGGCTCGTTTTCCCCATGACACGCAAAGGGCAGCCCATTGATTTCAATGGGCTGGGCTACATGTAGCGCAGTAGCTCATGGTACATTTTGGCATGTTGCACGTTTTTTACTGTGCCTTTTGCTGTGTTTGTCACTCGATTTTTCACTAGGCAAAATGTGTGTTTGGTGTTCCATTAACAATTAATGGCACCAAAAGCACACAACTAGTTCATTTTAGGTGTATAAAGGTGACCATACACTATACAATCTGATTGTACAATCTCCTTTAGATTTACCAAAACTATATAATACACACCATCTATCCCATTACTCTGTATCCAATCAGGCGGGCTCTTGCACTACATAGTTCATGGTAGAGTTAAAGGAGATTGTACAATCAGATTGTATAGTGTATGGTGAACTTTACACAACTCAGGCCATACTTCTCTTGTTTTCAGTACTACAGCTCTATTCACATAGGCTGTTATCTGATTGCTCAGCTTCTGCACACTCTGCCAAATGAACAATCTAGGCAAGATGAAGGTAAGATAGAAAAAAAAAAACATCACTGGCTGTGTATTTAGTGAGAACGGTGATCACTGATTGCTTTGGGAAAACGTGCACCTGCAGAGGTTGGTGGGAGCCATCTGCTGGAAGAGGAGGGCAGATGCAGGGTGTGTGTAAACGAGATCAGTTGGTTAACTCCTTCCTGTGTCTTAACAGTCCATTCACACAGGGGCAACTTTGGATCCGACTTGAAGTCGCCCCAAGTTGCGTGACATGATAAAAATCAATGTAAGTGAATGAGAGTCGCTCCGACTTCAGAAAAGGTTCCTGTACTACTTCAATCCGACTTCTAGGCAACTTGTACCCATTGATTTCAATAGAAGTTGCCTCCAAGTCGGATCCCCGGTCTTAACTGAAGCCACTTTCCAGGAAGTAAAAATAGTTATCTAGGCAAACCCCTCCCTCCCACAGAGCAGATTATTATGTGATTGGCCACTGGTAAAGTCCCCTGTCCTGGAGGCAACTTCAAGTTGCCTTGTAAGTTGCCTCAAGTCGTGCTGTGATTCATACTCAAGTCGTGTCCAAGTTGCCTCCCAAAGTCACGCTGGAAGTCGTGTTGCCCCTGTGTGAATGGACAGTTTCTATGTCCTAAGGTCTGTCCAGGAAGTAATGAAGACATTTTTTTTTTATGCAACAATCTAGAGGCTAAGGTATGCCTGTGTAGGATAAATATAATGTACTTATTTTGCAGAAATAAAAAAAACTTTCTAAGGGATACCAAATGCATGTATCCAGCAAGGATGACCAGATCAGTGGTACAGTAAAGGTACATGTTTTTTCACCTTTTCCCGACGATTAGAGCCCCCCCCCCCCCCATTTACTTACCTGAGACCTTGAAAGTCCCACGTCGTGAACGCGCTGGCTTCTCAACCGGGCTTCTCAGCTCTTTCATTGAATGATTGATAGCAGCCATTGGCTCCCGCTGCTGTCAATCAAATCAATGACGTGGCGCGCCAATATCACTGTATCACAGGAGCGCGCCCGCAAGCTAACCCCCTTGGGAAAGCGCTTCCAAGAGGGGGTTTATCGGTTGCGGGGAGGAACCCGAGAAAGCCGCCGAGGGACCCCAGAAGACGAGGATCGGGGCCACTCTGTGCAAAACGAACTGCACAGTGGAGGTAAGTATGATATGTTTGTTTAAAAAAAAAAAGGAACCTTTACAACCACTTTAAGGAATCAGGAACCAGGCTGAATAAGGTCAAATTAAGTTTATTAAGATAAATATGACTCCTTAAACACCAACACTAGTAAAACATAGACATGTGTCTATGTTACTTTACATGTAAACTAACAAAACAAATGTGATAGGTTGTTGTTTTGGTTGCTGCACTAACTAACTATGCACAAATGCAGGGAGAATACATTAGCAGGGCAGGGTCAGGACTGAGACAGGAAACAAGGGGAGCAGAGCAGGGTATGGAGTACTGAATGCAGGGAGCGGGTTACAGGAACAAGGTTCAGGATCAGGCACAGATACAGCTCACAGGAAGAACACTGAAGTACTGAACTTCAGGTATTGGCAGGATTATATATTGTGGAGATGCGCCCCATCTCACAGGTGCATATAAGCAGCACATGCCTGATTTTGGCAGGGATGCTAATTGCACACCTGTGGGCTGGGTTCAAAAACATTCCAGGAAATGCAGTCAGTGCTCAGACCTGGAGACGGCTCCGCCCAGCAGACAGGAAGTCTGGCCAGGAGGTTGGGAGAGTTCCAGGAGATAGAGACAGGAGCCTAAGACTGGAGGTGGCAGTCTGAAGCAGGCAGGTGTAGCCTGCGACTAAAGCAGCACGAAGCTGACAATGAGTAAGCCAGGAGGCTATCGTTTGGTTATGCAGTGATGGTGGAACCCCCTGCGAGGGAAGATTTCTGTTGATTTTTAACTTTTTTCGTTTCCTTTAAATAAAAGTGGGCTGCCATGCCCTAAAACACAAGTCTGGAGTGGCACGTTTCTGAAAAATCGCATGCACCACTTGAATCTAATCACCGCGGATCGTCACAATATATATATATATAATATATATATATATATATATATATATAATGTATCTCTTAGCAGCCAGCATCAGGTGCAGCCTAATTACGCTGATGAGCTGGCTGCTGGGAGACACCTATTGATGGGGGTCTGTTATTTAGGGGTGGAGCATCCTTTTTGTGGGTGTGTCCAGTGCCTGTGTGGTCTAAATTATGCTAAATTTTGGGTCTGGCTTAGAGGAGGTGTGGTTAAATTGAGTCTGTTTACATCCTCCTGTTCATTGGGATGCATGGACCACCTCATCCGGTCCGCCTGAAAAACTGATAGGCAGACCTGATCGGACCCGCTGTGTGAAAGGGTCCTTAAAAAGAGTGCTGTTAGCTTACATGTAGCACTGTCCTGACTGTGAGAAATTGGCCAGTACAGTTTTTTAAACCCAATTTTTACAGTCCAGTGACTGCTGGATAAAAAAACCTTTACCTTTTTAAAGTCCCCCTTTCTCATCAGAGCTCTCCTTTACCATCAGTGCCGTCTCATCAGTGGAACTGCCATAAGTAAAGTCAATTTATCTTTACACAACAAATGGCAAATCTGTTTTTCCCCCTACACACACTTATGCCGCGTACACACGATCGGACATTCCGACAATGAAATCCTGGGATTTATTTCTGACGGATGTTGGCTCAAGTTTGTCTTGCACACACACGGTCGCACAAATGTTGTTGGAATTTCCGATTGTCAAGAACGCAAGTACGATAAGCCGAGAAAAATGAAGTTCAATTCCCTTCTGCTTGATTCCAAGCATACGTGGAATTTTGTGCATCGGAATTGTCTTCACACGATCGGAATTTCCGACAACGGATATGCTAACATGACTGAGTAATTGGCATTCAAAGTGTGAGAGCACTGAAAGCTAAAAATTTGTCTGGGAAGGAAGGGTATATAAATGTCCTGTATTGAAGTGGTTAAATTAATATTTAATTTTTATTTCACTTTAAGCATCATTAAAATCACTGCTCCTGAAAAAAACGATTGTTTTAAAAACTTTTTGTTGCATTGATGCATGTCCTCTGGGGCGGTTCCTGAGTCCCCATACACTTTTTATAGCAATAACTTGCATATAAGCCTTTAAAATGAGGACTGAGGATTCTGAGTGCCCCCATAGCAAGCCGCTTGCTATGGAGACACTTGTGCGGGCACGCTCCTGAGCTGGGCTGTGTGCTCCCATAGTTACACACAGCATGGCCCACCCCCTGTTCCTTCCTCTTTTGACTGACAGCAGCAGGAGCCAATGGCTCACACTGATGCTTCTGTGTCCTGTGAATATAGGAAGAAAGAGCAGAGTTGCTGCAGGATTGAGACAGGTATATATTTAACGGCTTCCCGACCGGCGCACACAGCAATCAGTGCATTTGTATAGCACTGATTGCTGTATAAATGACAATGGTCACAAAAATGTCTGATGTGCCCGCCATAATGTCGCAGTCACAATAAAAATCGCTGATCGCCGTCATTACTAGTAAAAAAAAAAATATTAATAAAAATGCTATAAAACTATCCCCTATTTTGTAAACGCAATAACTCTTGCGCAAACCAATCAATCGCTTATTGTGATTTTTTTTTTTTTTTTTTACCTAAAATAAGTAGAAGGATACATATCGGCCTAAACTGAGGAAAACAATTTTTTTTTATATATTTTTGGGGGATTTATTATAGCAAAAGGTAAAAAATAATGCGTTTTTTTTCAAAATTGTTGCTATTTTTCTGTTTCTAGCGCAAAAAATTAAAACCACAGAGGTGATCAAATACCACCAAAATAAAGCTCTATTTGTGGGAAACAAGACGTCAATTTTGTTTGGGAGCCACGTCGCACGACCGCGCAATTGTCAGTTAAAGCGACGCAGTGCCGAATCGCAAAAAGTGATCTGGTCTTAAGCCAGCAAAATGGTCCGGGCTTAAGTGGTTAAAAGGGTGGGGGCTAGAAGGGAGCTAAGAATGCATTAAAAAACCTTATGCCTTTAGAGCCAATTTAAACTCCTTTCCAGATAGCATCGATAACTTGCCACACATTTGTGGCAGTGTTGAATTGTAAGACTGTTAACTTGCTGCACAATTTCACTGGCTAGTTGTACACTTATGCTGCGTTATCTTGGATGTTTTTTCCGACGGAATTCTGCTTAAGCTTGGCTTGTATACACACGGTCACACAAAAGTTCACTGAACTTTCGACCGCCAAGAACGCCTGACGTACAACACTATGAAGAGCCGAAAAAAGGAAGTTCAATGCTTCCGAGAATGCATTGAATTGTTTCCAAGCATGCGTAGGAATTTTGCGTGTCGGAATTGCTACAGACAATCAGAATTTCCAATCAGAACTTTTTCCGACCGACAAAATTGAGAACCCGCTCTCAATCGTTTGCTGGCGAAATTTCGGCCAGCAAAAGTCCGATGGAGCATACACACAGTCGCATTTTCTGACCAAAAACTCTCATCAGTCTTTTGCTGGACGAATTTCCTATCGCGTGTACGCGGCATTAGGGAGCCCTTGAAGCACAAGTTCTAGTTTTTCACTTTTCCAATTTGTAGCAAATTTGCATGGCAAGTCTCTAGCAAGAGCAAAGTTGCAGTGTTGAGTCTATAGGAAGAGCTCTGCAAACCACAGTGACCCCTGTGGTGGGATGACTATTGCACAACATAACTGAACCAGAACTTGCAGCAGACTTACAGAATGTTTGAAAGGAAAGTTGATCTGGAGTCATGCAATGCGGACTGGTGCAATTGTGCAACAAACTTGTGAAGCCTGGTAAGTCTAGCAATAGCTTAGTAAGTCATTTTAAAACTTTCAGCTCAATTGCTTGCTATCTGGGTTCCCATGGGCATTGAAAATGCTGCATTTGGATACATACAGTGTATAGCTGTGCACACATCTAAACATAGCACTAGAGGAGTCAATGTGGCCATACATACAGCTGCATCTACAATTGAAAATGTGCACTGCGCTTAGCGACTTATGCCGCGTACACACGATCGGAATTCTCGTCAGAAAAAACTCTGACGTTTTTTTCCGACGGAATTCCGCTCAAGCTGTGTTGCCTACACACGATCACACCAAATTCCGACGGTCAATAACACAGCGGCATAAAACACGTTCGACAGCACTATAAAAGGGAAGTTTAATGCTTCCGAGCATGCGTCGAATTGTTTCCGAGCATGCGTCGGAATTTTGCGCGTCGGAATTGCATACACACGATCGGAAAATCCAAAAGAAAGGTTTTCCGTTGGAAAGGTTCTCAATTCAAAGTCCGTCGGAAATTCCGACAGAAAAAGACCGTTGGGCATACACACGGTCGGAAAATCCGATGAAAAGCTCCCATCGGACTGTTTCCATCGGAAATTCCGACCGCGTGTACGCCGCATTAGAAAAAAGTATTACACATCGCCTTCTAGGGCTGTACATACTGTAGCTGCATTTGTTACGTGTGTACGCATGTAAATACATGCATGCATAAGTCATTAGAATAATTATACGCATTTATATGTGTATAAGGCTATATTCACGCAGGAACAAATGGCTGCAGGAGCGCTTTACCTCTCCGACAGCTCTACATTCCCGACTGCGATAGGGGACAGTGTGGTGCACGGTTTAGAGCTTTTAGAGCGGTTTAGAGCTTTATTCATGTCGTTGTACAGCAGCGCGATGAGCTGCACTGCTGTACAGTGCCATGCGATTCTATACAGCGTTAAAATGCAGCATGTCTGTATTTTAGTACAGCTGAGGGCTGCGTTGAATGTGACCCATTGGAAACAATTGTTTTCTGTGAACAGGTATTTTACAATACCCCGCACTTTGTGTGAATAAGCCCTAAATGCAAGTACTTTAGGGGGGTGATTTACGTAGGACCTTACATTCCATGCAGAGAATAAACATATGCCCGTGTGAGCGAAGCCTAAATGGGAATGCAATAAATGCTACGAGTCCCCTGAGCTCTGTGTAAAGTTAATGGCACACACACATGGGTACAGCCTGTGAATGAATAAAACATCGCCTGCTTACTGTAAATCCCCATGCAAGTGATAGACGGAATGTAGCAATGCCTTGTGCTGTGTGCTAGGGAAGGCCTGCACAACATTGCCACTTGGAGGGATCTTAAATGTATCCAGCTGCTACTAAAAAGGGAGATTGCTCAGATTTTGTTCCCCGAGAGCAATGTGCTGGTTATCTGTGTTGGTGGCCGTCCTGTCTGCTGACTGAGTGGGAGGATCACACTGGGAGACTAATAAGGACAGAGCTGATTCTACCCTCTCCCACTCTTTAGGAGGCTGAATCCAGTAAGTTCAGCACTTGCAGCTTTGTATCATTTTGACTGTGGGATTTTATTCAAACAGATTAAAGGTAAGATAACACCGGCAGTCAGGGCTTGTCGTGCTTACAGAACCGTTTGTTCTTTTTTTTTTATTATTTTTTTATTTTTTTTATTATGATTTTTTTATGCCTCTTTGAAAGTTCAGCCTTCAGCATTGCTGTTCTGACAAACATAATAAGATTTAAAAAAAATAAAAACAAAATCAGGTTTACATTAGTAAAGTGATGACATTAGGGATAAAAAGTACTATTTCCATGCAGGCGGGTGACACTAATTAAAGTTTGTGTGTTGGCTGATTAGGGAGGCCTAGATTGAGTTTGGAGCCGGGGCTTTTAATTGGGGAGAGAGTGCTGCAGAGCAATTCATTTTGTAGAATGAAATGATTTGTGATGCCTATTAGACACAGACTGTTAAAGTGTTAACACAGCACAGTGGTACCGATAGCTGATATAAAAAAAAAAAAAAACCTTTGCTGTCATTTTATCAATTTATCTTGATGTGACTTGCCCCTCGCATGTCCCCATCAGATATACTTAAGGTAGAGAAATGATTAGTGGCAGTTCGGGGATAGGAAGTGCATGGCATGGGGTGACATCAGATCATTCTAGCAGCACTAAATAAATCCCCAAATAACAGGATTATTTGAAAACAGTCATCTTTCACAGATGATTGCATGCAGTCACGCCTGTTCTCTCAACTGTTCTCACATTATGGATTCACCTTCCCTGACACTAAGATGCTGTTTGAATCACCGCAGGCGTTTAACGACAGATCAGTTGTGCATTGATAATTTTTTTTGGAAAGGGTACGTAATCGTATCGACTTATTATTGGCTGCGTATAGAACTCTCACTAGCGTGCTGATATTAATCTCACTTCATATTTAGCCTCGTGAAAGATAGCCCTTGAATTTTTAAGGATTAAAGACAATGCTAATGGTTTTCTGTTGCTTTGATCCTGTCCCAGGAGAAAATCCAGTTGATCATTTCCTTCCAATGGGTTCCTCCTCGCTGTCACATTTTCCAAATGTTTGGCTATTTTCCATCCTCTTCACGTGCTAATCGCTATTTATTGAAGTGCTACGACAGCCAACACATTTGCTGTTCAGTTTTGATTTAACTCATTCGTGTATTGCTGATCACTTTTAAACTTGCAGGCAATGATCGTAAAAATTCTAAATTGATTTTTATTATATATTTTTATTGTAGTTTCTGCTTAGAACAGACTCAGGAAATTGTTTCTTTGATGCAACATGTGCTGCATTCTTGTCAGGTTCAATTAACAATCTAAGTATATACTAAAGAGGAAACTCACATGGTTTAAAGTTTAGGCTGCCAAACATGCTCTTGCAAATGTTGAAAAGGTTAAGGAGGTTGGCAGGGCACACAGTGAGAGATGATCACCAAGACTAAGCTAATCAGAGCATTATGAGATGGCATGGGATCCGGAAGGTTTTACTCCATCCCATCTGATCCTAGTAAAGTCTCCTGAGACGCAGCCAGAGACTCCATGCCTTACTCACAGAGCAATGTGTTGGGTCATTCAGCCTGATCTACACTGACATGATTCATGGAGGACAGGGAAACATAAGTGTGAGCAATCTGTCTCCAGCTACATAACATACTACATACACCATATCGGATGTATGCTATAAATACCGGATATCTTAATAAAGAATGATGTGTTTTCAAGTGACTTGTGCAATCAAGGAACATAAAGTAATAGGAATACTGAGGGACAAATGTATGAACATATTACTAAATTCACATCTCTTCTGCTAGTCCACAGTAGAAAGTTGGAAGAAACAAGTTTTCATGTTGGAAGTAAGATGAAATAGTCCTGGAGACCTGGGTGATGTATCAACTTTGTTAGGTTAGACAGGTGTGACCTTACTGCTAGGGTGGTTTTTGGCCAGATAGTGGGATTGGACTGCCAGTTGTCAAAGTGTACCTAAAGCTAAAACATTTTTCCTTTTTTAAATTAAATTTGGATAGAGTTGTGAGGGAATTAGAACCCATGTTAAGTTTTTATTGCTGTCTGTGTCCCCATTACCCCTCATTGACTTCTGAGTGTTTTGTGGTGTGCTCCCCTACAGAGATGGTCTCCGGTGTGTTCGGATCCTAGTGCGAACCCACCTCAGCTATCCTACCAGGAAGCTGTTACTACACACAGCCAATCATAAGTGGCTGTGTCATTCAAAGTCCTTTGTATACAAGTGGGTGCAGGACAGGGAATTTCTTAAGCCTAGTACACTGCAATAGTTTTTTTTTTTTTTTTCTTTCAAACCAGCGGGTTGAACAAAAAAACCTGACAGCTCAGGTCGGAGTCATTGTACTATCAGATGTCAGTACAGCGATTTCCACTGCTGAGCTATTGTGTTCTGACAGGGGGGACACCCCCCTCCCCCGCCAGAACACTCAGCCATTGTCTGAGACCGCTGATTGTGTGCCGATCGGCAGATCTTTTTTGGTCATGCCCCTTTGACAGAAGGCGGCCAAAAAGCCGGCTTCTGTCAGACTTTCAGCAGTACCTATGGGCCGAATGTCGGCTGGTTTCTATTAGAGCCCTTTCACACTGAAGGCAGTTTTCAGGCGTTTTAGCGCTAGAAATAGTGCCTGTAAAGCGCCTGAAAACTACCTTTCATGCCTCCCCAGTGTGAAAGCCTGAGTGCTTTCATACTGGAACAGTGCACTTGCAGGATGAGAAAAAAAGTTCTGCAAGCAGCATCTTTGGGGCAGTGTAGGAGCGATGTATACAGCGCTCCTACCCCACTCCTGCCCATTGAAATGCATGGGAAGCACTGAAAAGTGCTTCGGAGGAGCCGCAACATTGGCGGTTTTAACACCTTCAGCCACTAGCGGGGGTTAAAAGTGCCCCGCCTAGCGGCCAAAAAGAACCACTTAAACAGAGCTAAGGTTCCCGCTAATGCGGTCGCGGCAACAGTGTGAAAGATGCCTTAGGGCTCTTTCACACGGGGCGGATCAGTGCAGATCCGCCCCGTGGATAGCCGCTTGCTCAGCGGGGATCGCCGTAGCGATCTCCGCTGAGCAGAAGATGACAGGTCCGTCCCTGCACTCCGTGCAGGGACGGACCTGTCAGAGCGCCGCTCTCCCCTATGGGAGATTGGGTGACGACGGACCGAAGAGTCCGTCGTCATCCGATCCGCTCTGCAGACGGATGAAAAAATGGGGTTTTCCTCCGTCTGCAGAAACGGAGCATGGCGGGCACGGACGAGAGCGGGTGTCAGCGGATGCTCATCCGCTGACACCCGCTATCCCATAGGGATACCTGTATGTCCGTTTTTCATCCGAAAACGGAAGGGTGAAAAACGGACATACGGTCCGTCCGTGTGAAAGAGCCCTTAAACCAGCTGATGTCACCTAACATTTGCCCCGTGTGTGCTAAGCTTTAGCCAATTATGATTGGATTTGTGCAATGGCTGCTTCCTGGTGGAAAAGCTCAGGTGGGTTCGGACTAAGATCCGAGTACACCTCAGTTCATCCCTAGACTCAAACTGCAGGATCCTATTTGTTTGTAATTGTTCCTGTTCCCATTTCAAGGCTCATTCACTTGTTGCTTGATGCCCAACACTTAAGTGCATGAGCTGTTTAGTGAAAACAAGCATTTTTTGGCTCTATAGATTTTAAAGGGAGTGCCTGTAAACACGTCACTCACGTTTTTGCAAATTTTTTTTTTTTTTTTGCACACGTGAAAAACTCTCCAGCTCTATAACTGTACTCTTTCCCATGCCCAGCCAAATAAACAACTGCCTGAAATTTGAAAAATTTGCAAAAACACTTGTAAAATACTATAAAAACACGTCACTCATGTTTTTGCACATTATTAGCACACCTGATAAACTCTCTTCCTCTAGTACTGCACACTTCCCCTTGCCCAGCCAAGTAAACAAGTGCCTGAAACTTGATAAAAGTGCAAAAACTCTTGCACAAAGCTTGTAAAATACTTTAAAAACACAGCAAAAACTCACTTAAAAGTCATCGATAATTTGTGTCAGCTCTGGTGCTAATTAAGGCTTCGGGAGATTCATTCTCCATTTTTTACATAATGACCACTATCCCTTATAATGGAAGTGAGGGAAAATCGAAAAATTTGAGCTGTCACCAGAGCAGGGATAGAAGGGAAATCTTCCAAAAGGGACACCTGTTCCTGTGGCAACTGTCTAAGTAACAGGCATTCCTCTCTCTTTTGAGAGATTCTCTATCACTACTTGTATCCGTTGGACAAGAACTAAAGAAAATCTTTTCAATGGGTCAAAATGTAATAAAAAAACCTGTCGGTAGTTTCAACCATTTGGCTTTAGATATATTTTGAAATTTTGAGACACTTGTTTTTTTTTTGTTTTTTTTTTTTAAATAAGCCAGCAGCTACAATTACTGTAGCTGCTTTAGAAATACAGTATAACCTTGGTTTGCGAGTAACTTGGTTTGAGGGCGTTTTGCAAGACAAGCAAAATTGTTTTATACATTTTGACTTGATATACAAGCGATGTCTTGATAATACAGGTAGTGTCATGTCACAACTGAGTATAAAAGAGAAGAGTGTAGCAATATGGTTACATTTAATGAAGGTACAACATTTGGAAACTCACATGGTTGATGATTAAAGAGACATCTAAGTATGCAGGCATCCGGGGTAAAGCTGTCCACATAGACCATCCTCCGCACCGCCATTGACGTCGTCCATTCCACGCTGCGCTCCACGAGTGGTTCAAGCCTCGCTTTCAGGGTAGTCTTTCCGGTCACGATTGCAGACTGACAACGGTGAGAGCCGGCGGTGCGGAGGATGGTCTATGTGGACAGCTTTACCCCAGATGCCTGCATACTTAGATGTCTCTTTAATCATCAACCATGTGAGTTGCAAAATGTTGTAGCTTCATTAAATGTAACCATATTGCAACACTTAGAGGCATCTCTCTTCACTTTTATACTCAGTTGTCGTGCTACTAATCCCCTTGTGGAGGCTTCCATTTGTGAATGGACATTTTATGGTTACACAACCTATCACATTGCTATAATCTTTTTATATGGACTATAAACTGAAGGACTAATGAGTAAATGGTTGTGGAACGAATCATTGTAGTTTTCATTATTTCTTATTCCGAAATTTGCTTTGATATACAAGTGCTTTGGATTACAAGCATATTACGGAACGAATTATGCTTGCACTCCAAGGTTTTACTGTACACTTACCAGCTCATGGACTTTGACAATGCTGTGGGACAGGTTCTGCAGCCTCCTGGAATAAGTGTCCCAGGAGGTTGCGGTCAGCATTGGCAGGGCCAAGCTGACGTAACTCTCAGTTAGGTGAAAATTTGTTAAAGGGGGGGCGAGTGAGGGAATGAGCAGTACTTGCTTTGTTATGTGAAGATCCACTTTAAGTGATGTGAATTTGTCTGTTAAAGAGTTAAATCTATCAGAGTAATGGCTGCATATTGCCTAGTGCACTGGGTAAAAATGTCAAGATTTTGCAAGCCCCTCTTTTCCTTTTTTGCTAATAATGAATTTTCATTGTTGTACCAAACTTGACCCATATTGTATCTTAAGCTGGCTATACATTTTCTGCTTCCTCAATCAGCTGTCATCACTGTCCGAGTATTCTGATTCTATGTGTGTATGGCCAGCCTTATTTTGGAGCACAGTAATACTGAATGCTGCAAGCTTTACCCCCCTCAAAGATTCATCTGTATATTTTTCCAAAACATCATTTGCATACAAAGCAAACTTTCTCCAAGCAATAGGGATGCAAGGATGTGCAGCTGGCACATAACTTTATGCTAACATATTGGAAACAGGGTTTACAAGGTACAAACTATGTTGTTGCAGTTGTGCATTAAAGTTGTTTTAGAGGCAGAAGGTATTTTATAAAAAGCCTTCTGTGTGCAGCAGCCCCCCTCAGCTATTACTTACCTGAGCCCCATCTCAATCCAGCGATGTTGAATGAGAGACTCGGTTGTCCGGGACTCTCCCTCTTAATTGGCTGAGACAGCAGTGAAGCGCCGTTGGCTCCCGTTGCTGTCAAAGACCAATGAGGAGGGAGAGGGGGCGGGTCCAGGCCTGAATGGACACACGGAGCTGCCGCTCAGCTTGGATGCCCCCATAGCAAGCTGCATAGCATAGCAAACAGCGGGAGAAGACAGTGATTATGGCTAGTGGCTATAGCAGCTGCTTTCGATAATTGCAAGCAAATACGGCAGGCTGGTTGTACCTACGTTTATCGATTGATCAACTTGGTACATTCAGCCTGCCCATTAATGGATTTAACTGTGTATGGCCAGCCTTACCCACTACAGAACTCAAATGATTGCAACAGGAAACCTTTCAGGCTTCATTCATACTATAGTTTTGCATGAACATGCACAAAGCAAAGGGGCTGCGCTATGCATGTAGCACGTCAACATGCCAAAGGGATTGCATTCTAGAAATGTGGTAAAACCTGTGTTCAACGTGTATAAGAATGCATACAAAAGCACAGCTCCCTATGCATTGCATTGCATTGCAGTGGCATTCATTTAGACAGTACATCACCATGCACATGAGTTTTAGAGGACCGCAATGCACACATGTGAAGCATCTATGCGTTGATACCGATTAAAAAGAGGTGCAGGTGTGTTAATATCCGCAGTGCTTTGACAGCCCAAATCACAATGTAAAGTGGGTAATAAACACAAAAAGCAAACAATTATTACATTGCAGCTTACCAATTCTTAGATGTGATGCATTTGTAGCTTTTCTAGGCTTTCTTTGTTTTATTTTCACCTGGTGATCCAGCCAGTAAGTCTTTTCTCCAGATGTAGCAGTTAGAGGGTTGAAAAAAACTATTTACTACTGACGGGGGTGCTTTACAATGATCACCTTTTTATTAATTTATGCAAACCCTTTTATCTCAAAAGAAAAAAGAAAAACATTTGTAAAGTATTAGATGGAATTTGGCTTTAATTTGTTATTGTAATCATAATCTGCTCCCATCAGACTGGCAATTCTTCTGCCCAACAGTGTCTTTGTGCTGTGGGGGCACTCTGATACAGGAGGTGTGTTACTGGGCAAAAACAGAGGGAAAGAAGCCTAAAAAAATAAAACTAATGCAGCCACCACCTCTAATAATTGGATTAGCTGCAATATATAAAATTTTTGGTTTTGGGTTTAACACCGCTTTGATGTATAGCAACAACGTATTTCTGCCATAAATTACCGCTATTACAGTTTGTCAGGACAATTCAAACTGCAGTGAAAAAATACATCAGCGGACTTTACCTTCAGTAAAAATCATGTCAAAACTATCAGCAATACAAGATATAGGCAAACAATGATCTACAGAGAGCAAATCACTCTCAAATACAACAGGCCCTCAAGGATCTGTGCCAAAAACGGAGACAGGGACTGACAACATCTCTTATAGCCATGACCTGTCTACAGGCTAGTGTATGCCCTGGGCTGGAACATTGGATCTTCGTGTTTATGGACAGAGGGCAGGGAATGCAGAGCAAAGCTATATTATAGCTTCATCTATGGAATTTCGCTCTATTCAATTATTTTAATGCTAAAGCCAAAAGGGTTGGTTACTGACTTAGAAAATAAAATAAAAAAATCACTGCTTTAAAGGCCAGCATAGCAACTACAGGTTGACACATTTCAGTAGATCCTCTATATTGTTTTTTTATTAATGGAGCAAAAAAAAAACTTGAACCACACTGCACTTCCTTTAGGCAATATCAGAGGAATTTACTAACACACAATAAACAGTGGATTTGCATGTCGTGTAACACAAGATATGTTGGGGACCTGATTACTGTGCAGCACATGATTACATTTCCCACGAATGGTCTTCTTTACTCACGCTTTGCTAGGCTTTTTATTGTATTGTTTAGATTTCTTTTAGCAGCTGTTCTTCATTTAAAGTTGAACCCTAGGAATTGTCCTTTTTTTAAACCTTACATGGGTCCACCTTGATAAAATACAAGACATTCTCTGAATGGCAGAGGTGCAGACTGAGCCCCCCCCCCCCCGTCCCCCTGTGGTCAGTATATACCAAATTACTTGAACAGCACTAACCTTATGTAGCACAGACTACTACAGTAAACTTCTGCATCCCCAGTGGCCCTCCAGAAGTGAAATATGATAAATTGGATTTAACTGTCAGATGTAAGTTGGACCAATGTACATTTAAAAAACAAAATGACAGTTCATGGAGTTCAGCTTTAAATATTTAGTGAATATAGCATACACTGGCAACATTAAACATTCATATGAGATGTGTTTACTTCAGTACTCATATTATTCTGCATAGTAAATTGCTTTTATATCTGGGAATTTTTTATTGGGCCATTTTTTATACTTAGATCTTAACCGTTTCAGTGGAGTCTTGTAATATTTATAATAAAAAAAAAAACATTTGAAGCTTTAATATTACTCTAAGTTAAAATGATAAACATGGTACTGGTACACTTAGGCTGCATTCACACTGGATGTTAAAATAACGTTCTAAAAACGCCAGTAGCTTTGCAGTGAGTCTTTCAAAGTTTTTTTTATATTTTTCCAATAACGTTTATTAGCGTTCTTTAGAGTTTTTCCGCATTAGCGTTTTTTTAGCGTTTTATTTTATTTAATTTTTTTTTCAATGGATCAATTGATTAAAAAATGGTGACGAGCCACATTTTTGATCGTTTGTCAACGTTTACCAGCATTTATGAAGGTTTGGCGTTTTTTGTGATCAGAAAAATGACTCCTGAACGCGATTTTATGGCTTTCAGAAAACAGCCCATAAACTCAACTGCTGATAAACATCCAAAAATGTCCATGTGTGCATGGACTCATAGGATAACATAGAGGGGAGTTTATGGGCTGTAAAAAAAATCCCCAAACTCCCAAAAACTTCTATTTTATGAGCTTCAGTGTGCATGGAGCCTTACTCCGATTCTCTTCTTCTGGGGTCCCTGGAAGCTGGCGCTTCTGGCTCTTCCTCTTCAGCGAGTGCCCACACAGGAAGCCATTTTCTATGGAGGCACTCGTGCAGGCTCACTCCCGGTTTTGCACTGTCAGTGTCTATTGACACAGACGAGGCAGCTCAACCCACCCTCCCTGCTTCCTTGTCAAGGGATTCAATGTGTTTTACCCTAATGCTTAGAATGCAAAAAAATCTTATGGCTTTAAAACTACTTTAACCATTTCCCAGCCTGCTATTGGTCATTTAAAAGAGAAGCAAATTGATGGGCTTATCTTTCTGTCATTCCAATCCCCACTACTATCACTGCCATATGCACTGCAGAACAGCGGATTGGCTCCTTGTGCTGCTTCTCCTTCCCCTAGTCTGAGCGTTCGTACAGGCAATTTCAGGAGAATGATAGATTTTTTTTTTTTATATATTTATTTTGATGCAAGAATGTGGTTAACACTAACATTAGCTTAAATATTTGACCAAAAGGACAATGTACAAGGGTTCTTCAAATAGTTTTTGCACTTTTTTTAAACTCCAATTTTATTTGTATATGTATATATATATATATATATATATATATATATATATATATATATATATATATATATATATATATATATATTTATATAATGTGTGTGTGTGTGTGTGCAAACCCATGCCTGTACACCAGTCAGCGCCAAATTACTTCACAGTTCTCAATGTCAAATATTCAAACATAAAAGTTTTAAATTATAAAGTGAGGCCCGCTTAATCGTTTTTCAGTGGTAAAGCGGATAAGGGTATGCTATGCTGCATCAGTCCCATGTTAAAACAGCACTACAGTTAGTCCATTTCAGCTTCTGACCAACATAAATGTCCCAAATAGATGATTTGTGTGTGATGACAGTATAAATTGCTCTTTAAACACAGTGGGTGATCCTAGAAATTGGTCAGTGTGTGCACCAGCCACCAAACAGACAATGTTCGCCGTGTGAGGAACGCTCCCCAAAGGGGTTAAACTCACCAGAGCCTAGATAAACTCAAGCCTTTAAAAGAAATCCTTATATTGCTTGGAAACATGGTCATCTGTACTGGAAGCGGTTTTGGAACTATAATTCACTCCGATCAGGAACGCTCCCTCCCTAGGTAATTTAGATCTTATTTGCAGGCCACTTGGCACCCTTGGGTAACCCAATACGCCAGGTTTACCAGGACACATGGATGTCTACCACCCTGGAGAGTCTGAATCGATGTGGGAACAAAACGACAGGACATAGAAACCAAAAACAAAAAGTGCACTTCATGTTGTTGGTTTCTGTCATGTCGTTTTGTTCCCACTCTGATTCAGACTCTCCAGGGTGGTAGACATCCATGTGTCGTGGTAAACCATGTGTCCAGACTAAATTACCTAGGGCGGGAGCGTTCATGGTACACCTGATCGGAGTGAATTATAGTTCCCAAAACTGCTTCCAGTACAGATGACCGTGTTCCCAAGAAATATAAGGATTTCTTTTAAAGGCTTGAGTTTATCTAGGCTCTGGTGAGTTTAACCCCTTGAGGGAGTGTGCCTCACATGGTGAAGATTTTGTGTTTGGTGGATGGACACACTATCACCATATTCACGCTTCATCCCTAATGGCTGAATATGGGGATATCGCCCTCTGGTCACTTTTTTATGCTTGTTGATTTTGCTTTGATGTACATAGTTAGTATTAAGTGGTATTCTGATGTATGGGGGAATTGTTCATAAATAAACAGGATTATGCTATGTGCCACCATTCTTGTGTTTTATGATGTGTGTTGGACGTGTGTCTTTATACCAGTGGATCTTGTTGATGGTGAGGACCGAGTGTTAAAGTGGCTGATGAACACCTAAACTTAAGACTTTCTCATTAGAGGCTTCTGGTGAGTTTGACCTTTTGGGGGAGTGTGCTTGATGAGGTGGAATACGCTTATTGTTCTCTGGTGGAAGGTGCAGGCTAGGACAACTGTGATTAAACACCTATAACGCTTTGAACTGTCCCCACTACCATCTACTACATAGAGACTTATAAATGTGGTGTTGGCCACATGTTTATAACACAATTATTTTATCATTTATAATTTCAGCGCTGTTTTAGTATTTTAATGTTTTATTTTTATACTATTGCTTATATATATATATATATAATGTGCAGAAACTTTTTGAAGTCCCCCCTTGAAGTCCCCCCTAGTAAAGACATAAAACAGTTTGTTCGCTTAGCTTGAGAACAAACTATGTTGTAGTAGTGTAGGGTCTAAGGCAGGTCATATATTAACCATTTTTTTTTTCTTTCAACCATAGGTTGAAGGAAAGAAAATTGCTCCATTACTCCCTCCCGCTGAACTATTTACTATATATTCTGACAACGGGATGTTTTCCAGCCTATAGAATACAATGATTACTGCTTGTGGCAATAGCTACTGGCAGTGACTTAAGTACAACCAGCCTGCCCATACATGGATTGAAACTCAGTTATTTACTGCTGAACTGGTCGAAATTCTATCCATCTATGGCTGGCTTAAGGAAGGGAAGGAGGCCTCAATTAGTAGATTAGAAAGTGTAATTCAGTTTAAATAGAAGATGGTGCATTCATTTGGGGGGGGGGGGTCATTGGTTTAGGATTCTGAGTTAATACCATTGAGTGTATTGAAAACATTGCACTATAGATTGTTGGGTATTCATGGACAAGGTTTGGATAAAAGATTGCTGGTAATAATTTGAAAGGAGCTTAAAAAACAAGAGTAATGATGTACTAATGATCAATTCAAAGCTGCATTCATTTGTATCTTTCATATCTGCTTGGCGTTTTATATTTATGTGTGAGCACTCATCAACAGGTTGTCAGATTGGGTTATCTTTGAAAAAAAGGCGATGGGTACAACATAGTATCACATGCTCCACATAAGTCGTTATGTTCAAGCCAAGATGAAAGGAAACCTGTACTCAGAGAAATCAGTTGTCACTGTTAATCTGGCTTTAACAATTTGTGAGTCAATGATGTGGAACAAATATTTAGATCAGAAAAGTCAAAACTCACATTGGTATACTTTATGAAACCATTGATTTGGCATGGCAGCTGACATTTTCATAAAAAGTGGTAAGCAATGCCAGCCTCCACACTTCATCAGTAATCCTGCATCTGACCTCTGCTAGCAGCTTTCTTTCTTGCGATCACACCCAAGGACTTGGAGTGTGTTATGACTACATAACACCGTTTTGGTCTATGCAACACCATCTCTTTCCTATAACAGGAGTAGGTGTTTTGTAGTCCACGAAAATAGTAAGGAACAATGTGAATTAATAACTGTGCTCTCAACCTTTTGGGATTAACAGTTTTTTTTTTTTTTTTTTTTTTAATAATAAAATGCTTTCAATGGTATATTTAACAGACCAAAAGGGAGCAATTAAAATACATTTATTGTTACAGTTTACATACACTTTACCCTTCATATTACATACAAGCTGTTTTCAGAGCCATCAGTGAGATTTAGAACAATATCATAAAGTAATTGAACAATATAGTACTCAAGTCACTAGTAGCACTGTAAAAAAAAAAAAATATAAGCAAAAAATATATATGTGAAAAAAAATATACTCTATATTACAACAAGTATTGGGACACCTGCCTTTACACTTTGCAGCTATAACAGCTTCAACTCTTCTGGGAAGGCTGTCCACAAGGTTTAGGATGTCTATGGGAATGTTTGATCATTCATCCAGAAGTGCATTTGTGAGGTCAGGCACTGATATTGGACGAGAAGGCCTGGCTTGCTCCACCCCAAACTCACTCATCCATGTCTTTATGGACCCTGCTTTGTGCATAGTCTATTTGCCTTTAGTAAATCAATCCCACAGTACTCTCCTGTGTCTTTTTTCCACTTTAAACATACAGTATATCACCAGTGGTGCCTTCAGTGACTATCACCAATCTCCCTAATCCAATGTAACTCACCAGATCATATTGTCTCTCCTTCTGAACGCTGCTTTCAGTGTGATAGTAGGCTCATGACATGTAAGGGAAAAAACACTTCCAATAGTGTAATAAAATCAAAAACTCTATTTTTTTTCCATATAAAATGAGGCACATTTTTGAAACTTAAGAATTAAGCATATCACTTATGACATAATTCACATGACTGTTGTATGTACAATGAATCAGTAAACTCACTCCCTGTGCATGCCCATCCACATCCCACCACGTTTCTTCTTTACCGACTTCTTCCAAGAGATCTACAGTTCAGTTCAGTTTTTTTTTTCATTTAATCCAGCGGGCTCAAGGAAAAGACTGAAAAGGGCACTGTCCTAACTATGCAATGTTAGTACAGAGATCTCCCTGCTGTGCTATTGTGTTTTGACAGGGGGACGGACCAACCCCCCACCACCAGAACACGCCGAAAGCCATTGGCTGTAAGATTGGATGCCGATCGGCTACTGGTTATCCAGCATGAAATAAGTCTCCCATGCACATTCCTACATTACTACTGTGTCCTGTAGTGATGTTGGAGCCAACAGATGGAATCATGGATTGCAGGGTAGGAGCAAACTTCTCATACTCCCAGAAGTGTCAGACTATAAAGACACACCAGCAGCCTGATCTCTTCAAATGAGTGAAAATTTGCTTTTTATTTTTTGTACTTTACTCTAGCGATGGAGATGCTTTAAGGTGGTTGTAAACTTTAGCCATGGAATTTGAGCAAAGCACATATATCTGCAGTGTTTACTTATCTCTCTCCAAAACTCAAAGTATTGTTTCTCTCTGGTGCTTCGTTCCTCTGTTAGTGGCGGATGCTGATCTTTTTTTTGTGGGGGGGAGGCAAGCAACCAAACCCCCCCCCCCGCGGCAACTCAAACCCCCAACCACCCCCCCACTGTCTGCCAGTCGGGCCAGTGGCACCTATCCCATCTAGGCGGCGGGACCGGGCATCCATGCATCGGCTGTGGGGGGACTGGGCATCCAGGCATCAGCGGGAACTGGGCGTCTCTTCTCCTCCTCGCTTCCGCTGTGCTTCTCCTCCCCTCCTCCTAGGCGTCCAATAGGATCGCCTGTACTTTCACCCAATCTGGTGTCGGGTATCAGTCCCGCTTCCCGATTGGCCAGGAGGAGGAGCAGTTTTGCAACAGCAAATATTTATTCGCTGTTGCAACACTCCTGGGTGGGCTCCGGACGCATCCTCAGCGCCCTGAGCCCACCCTATTTTAAAGCCTATTAGAGCCTATGGCTCTAATCAGGTGCTTAAAAAACTGCTGTAATTCCTGTAAGGGGCCAGACACTTGAAAAGGGGGCGGCCGCAGCATGAATCTACCTATTACCATAGAGGAGAGAGGGGGCGGCACCTGGGCCCCTGCTCTGTTATCAGCATGAGATACTTCTCAGAGCTTAGCGCAGAGCTTGTCTTTTCACACTTCTGGGTGTGTTCCTTTCCTCCAATCAGCACTCACACGCTGGAACTGCAGTTTCTCCGCCCCCTCCTCTGTGCTGCTGACAGATGAAGAAAGATTTTAAACACGATCTGCACATTTGAAAGGGTATAGAGAGGAGAAGACAGCAGATAAACACAAGTAACATCTATGTAGGAGGATTTGTTTTATCCCTGTGTATCATCTAAGGCTGTTCAATTCACTGGGTATATGTGACGGTTTACAACCATTTTAAGGTTGGGTTCACTCTTAAAACGGCTGCGGCTGACAGCAGAGGGTCTGGTGCATCCCTGTTCTCCATTTCAGGGACGAATTAGGCCCGAATTTTGGACAGAATTTGGACCTGAATTGGAGCCAAAGACACACAGGACTCCTGTGCAATCGGCTTCGTGGCCGCCCCAGAGATGTGTGAACTGGCTCCATTGAAAGCCGGTCACAATCTCCTGTCATGCAAATTGGATGCGGGGAAACCCATATCCAATCTGAGTTCCAAGTGTGAACCCAGCCTTAAGCTCACCTCAGCTCTAGGCTGCACATAGATTTTAAAATGTATGTATGTAAATCCAAGAACAAACATGTATTCTATTTCATCTTGCCCATTTTTAGATGTGGTGGCTGCATTCATTTTCAGTCTTCCGTTTTATTTTCACCTCGTTCTCCTCCCAGTAAGACTTCTTCTCCGGCTCCCTGATCTCCTCCTCCGCCCCCTCCCTCGGGTTGCAGCCGGCTTCCCTTCTCTCCTCTCCCACCAGCTGTGGTGATTTATCAGGATGGAGAGCGGAGGAAGGGACCGGTCATTTACCGTCCCCCTGCCTTTTCGGAATTGGGCACAGTGAGCGAGATCGCTCCTGTGTCCTGTGAAAACTGAGCAGAGTAACCTCAGTTTATGAATAGACAGGAGCCGCTATATGTAGCACAATTTAAGCCACGCCCACCTCCCCTGAAATGAGTTTTTGCAGGTTGGGATGTCTGCAAAGTAGCGACTGATAGCCTAGATGGCTCAGCACTGGAGGACATCACACTTGTAAGATAAGTGTCTCATAATGTGTGAGTATGTTGTAGATGCCTGCACATTATGACAAGAGCTCACCCTCCTAAGCAGTCTTTACATCTACTTTAACAGAATATAGTGAAGCAAATAGAGGTTCATTATTAGAGTTTACATACACTTTAAAAGGTGACGGGCTGTTATTTTAAACACACTGTGTGAAGCTTGCTAAACGCCTGTAGACAGCTGCTAACAACACCTATGCTTGCTGAAAGCTTGATGAAGTCTGAAACCCAGTACAAGTCTTTATCAGTTCTATGTGTGCAGTAGATGCTATTTATCAATGGGAATGGACATGGGCAGTATTTGCTATTACACACATAGGCTGTGCTTTATGCTTTTAGTCCAGCATTGAAGAATTTTGCTACTTTTACAACCATGCAAGTCTATTGGTCTGCCCCAACTGTTGGAAAACAATAAACTCTTTCGATCTACTCTACTTTTATGCAGGTAGTCATTGGAGGACATATGTGTAATATAAATATTGTATGGCAGGCATGTAACAATGTAAATTCCACACTGAACACTCATTTACCCTTGGTTTAAACCAATGCATTTTTTGCGTTTTGCGTTTTTCAGAAACTCACTACAGTCCCATTTAACATGGTTTCCGATGGATCTAGCTCACATCTGTGCGTTTTGAGTCAGGTGCATTTTTTTGGAAAGGGTCAGGGACTTTTTTCGTACAGCAAATTGCTTTTGCATGTTATAGACTTCAATAGATCCATAGAAAGTACAGGCCGGCAACTTGACAGCTTCTCCATAAAAAATATTTTTTTAAGCTTTACAGCAGTAACATCATCCAAAAATCCTGATGCACTTCGGCCTTGGGCCTTCATCAAAAGCAATGATGGATGATGTTACTGGTGTAATGCTTTAATACATATTTTCTATGGAGAAGCTGTCGAGTTGCCGGCCTGTTCTTTCTATGGCTCTTTTGTGAGCTTAATTAGCCAGAGCACCGATTACTCTACACACCAACTATACTATACAGTGGTAGAGCTGTTGCATTTTGATGGGATTTGCGTTTTTTATCTAATAAGAATGTATGACATTTCTGTCATGCAGTGTGACTTTGATGCGACTTTGGTGTGACTTTACACTCTCTGGCACTCAAGTAGCATCAAAGTCGCATCAAAGTAGTGTAGGAACCTCTGTGTCCAAAGTCACATGTTAGGGTTAAGGGTTAGAGTTGGAGATAGGGTTAGCAGTAATTGTTGGGTAACCCTAATGATTACCACTAACCCCAACGATTACCGATAACCCCAGCCCTAATCATTACCATTAACCCTAACACTAGCCCTAACATTTAACCCTAACATGCTAATTTGGACACATAAAGGTCCTTGCACTACTTTGATGTGGCTTTAATGCTACTGTGTCAGGGAGTGTAAATTTAGATCAAAGTCCAATCAAAGTCACATGAACAAAACTGTCATATTTTTCTATTAGCCAAAAAAAACAAAGCGCATAAAAAAGCAAAACGTGCCAGGAATTGCATCAACTGCAACCTGCTTAGATGTGAACGTAGCCTTAAAGTGTTACTAAACCCACAACAGTAAAATCAGTCTGTATATGCAGTAAAGCAGGCTTGTTATACTCACTGTGAAACCTAAGGGGTTAATCCTTTGCATTGTGTATAAAGGCTGTCCTATCTCTCTGATCCACCCCTTGTTCCACCGTCTCAAAAAAAAACACCTGATATTTACAGAGCCAGCGGACGGGCTGCACATAGTTTGGTGTGTATTGCTAGAGAGTTTTTTTTTTTTTCTTGGGAGGGTACATGTGATCAGCACAAAGCCAATCAGCACTGCCCAGACATGTCCAGACAGAGGATCAGGGGAGAATGAAAACTCCTTCTACAAGGTTTACTAAGAACTGATACAAGTCACAAGACTGCTATATACTGCTGATGAGGAAAGGGTATTGATCAGTTTATAGTTACTAAAATAATTACATTTCCATGTTCTGTGTACTGTGGGAGACCAGATATAGTGAATGCAGGTTCTGGGTTTTAGTAACACTTTAAGGAAACTTTTCTTTTCTCCTACAGAAGAAACAAATGCTCACATATAGTAAATTGGAATATGGAGTAATTTTACCCCTCATGCCCAGCATCCCTTTAACTGGGTCTACCTGATCACAAGGCCCTTGTCATCGGCTGTCACAGTGGTCACATGATTGGGAGCCAGTCTTGCCAGCTCCTGATCGTTACTTGAGACCAAGAACTGTCTATGACAGCTTTAGTCACTGTGTTCAGATTGCACACATAAACCTCGGCCCTCCATTTTCCACATGTGTGTGGATTTTAACAAACTTTTATGCTTTCTTCTAGTTACATTGCTTCTAAATAATAATTTTCTGAAGGTTAGTGCTGGGCAAAACACATTTTTGACACATGATTTTCAAGCACAAAAATAATTTTAAGAAAATTGCTACATTATATTAAGATCATAATGCCAGCAGAAGAAACCACTGTTCACCTTTGGGCTCTACTTTGGGCTTGGACAGCTTTTGAAAATATGTGTGTTTGAGCGGAGCACAGGTTCTCTTAGCTGACGTAACATATAACTAACCATAGAGCAAGTATCTGAAAGTGGAGTACTTTCTTACTTGGCATCCCTGTACAGACGATATTCTAGGGATATGCCATTAGCGGACCTCCAGCTGTTGCAGAACTACAACTCCCATGAGACATAGCAAGACTCTGATCGCCACAAGCATGACGCTCAGAGGCAGAGGCATGATGGGACTTGTAGTTTTGCAGCAGCTAGAGGTCCGCTAATTTGCATATCCCTGCTATAGTATGGAACATAAGAAATATAACTTTTTTTTTCCTTGATATACCTGTACATTTCTACACTATAGACATAGGTGTGATCTCTTGTGGTGCTGTGGCTCATCTGAGCATCACTAGCAATAATCAAATAGTGTAAATATATGATAGGAAGAGTTGTAAGAGAGAAGTATATATCATCAGGCTAGCAGCTGTAGCCAATGTAATGTTAATAAAAAAAGGAAGCTCTTTGCTGCGTATTCTTTTTATTTATTTTTTTATTTAATTAAATTTTCATCTTGCCACATATGGAAGTTGTAATTGTCAGATTCCTGAGTTTTGTACTACATGAATAGCAATGACATCACTCGCAGTTTAAAGCAGTATTAAGCGCTCAGTGTTATTTTAACACACAGAGCATAGTAAAATAAACATTGACCAGAAAACTATTTTGTAGAAAACTTACCTTAGAACAATTTACAACTTTCAATGCAACTGGTCCATGCTTTCTCGTTGCTGCCTCCCTAAACAAATGAATTTCACAGTAAAAAAGATAAAAATGGGCGATGCAGTCTGCAGCCAATCTGTTAGTTTGGAGAAGGGAGGAGGAGAAAGGAGGTCCAGAGGAGTGCCTTGCCATCATAGGTTCCCCCTATCCATGCGTCCAGCCCCCTAATCTACAAGCAGGGCGCTGGACACATGGATTCCAAAGGGGTAGTGTTTTTTTTGTTGTTGAAGCTTGTGATTAGAGCCAGAGGCTCTAGTAGGCTTCAAAAAAAGGGTGGGCTCAGGGCTTTTCTTATACTGATCCTCCTCCTGGCCTATCGGGAAGTGGGTCCAGATTGGCTGAAAGGACAGGCGATTCTATTGGATGCCTAGGAGGAGGAAGGAGGACAAGCAGAGGAGGAGGAGACACCCGCCTGTCGCCTGTAGGAGTGATGTCCTTCTGGAACCTTGAAGGGGAAAGTGTAGGGCTGGCTGAACGAACCAACTGCGAGACCCCCTGGAGTGCATGCGGGGGGGTGCCACTGTCACCAGCCTACCAGGGTAGGGGTGCTTGTTTGCCACCCCCCCCAAAACAACACTATTGGTGCATACAGTATAAGGAGACAGAATTCTGATCCCTGCATACAAGGGTGGCTCCATAGGATGCTGCAGGAGAGAGGAGCCATCCTGAAACCAGAAACCTGGGGTGGTGATCATGGCACCAGCCTAAACTGGAAGGATGAAAATGTAAAGCTGCATACTCGGTAAGTGATTAACTTGCTGCCAAAAGTCTTAAAAAACTGAGGGCTTAAAGCAGAGTTCCACCCAAAAATGGAACTTCCGCTTTAAGGGAGGTGACCCCCTGACATGCCACTTTTGGCATGATATTTTTTTTGGGGGGGTGGTACACTCCCCTCCAGCTCCCACTTTCTCCCGGTGCACCGTGACACCGGAAGGGAGATCAACTCTCCCCCCTCCCTCATGGCAATCATCTGGGACACGTCACAGATGATTGCACGGCCAGTCACAGCGTGTCGCGCTCATGCGCAGTGGATGCCCGGCTGTGAAGCCACAGCCAGGCGCCCACACTTACAATGCTGGTGCCACAGAGAGGAGGGGGAGACGAACCGGGCTTCCCCCGCATCGATGGACCCTGGACAGGTAAGTATCCGATAATTAAAAGTCAGCAGCTGCAGTATTTGTAGCTGCTGACTTTTCATTTTTTTTTTTTTTTAAGCAGAAATCCGCTTTTAATATCACTTTAAGGTAAAGGACATTTTAAGTGATGGAGAGAGTAGGAAATTGCTTGAACACCTGGCTTTTTTTGTTTTGTTTTTACTGAGTGTGTCCCATTTGGGTTATTTCCTTTCATGTCTTTTCCAAAGACACAACAGGAAGTCAGAAGAAAAGAGGAAATCTCTTGTCTTAGACAGTTGTTACTGGAACAGGTGTCGCTTTTGGAAGATTTTCCCTTATCACTTATTTCAAAGACAACTGTAAAATGTTTTATTTCCCATCATTTTCATTCCCAGTGACAGTGGTCACCAGAACAAATAGAGGATGAATCTACTAAGTGGGGTCACAGACAATGCTCAGCCCTGATCGCTAATTCTGCACGATTTCTAAGCTGTAGATGAGTGCGATTTGCACCAGTGTGACTTTGTTTAATAGAAGTTTATGCAATGATAAAAAAGTAGTGCGGGAACCTTTTTCAAAGTCGCTGCAACATGAGTCATGGCAATTTGAATGGTTCTATTGCCGGCCATGGGGTCTGACTTGTCAAGCGATTTGGAACGGTCAAATGGCATGACAAATTGCACTGTTGTGAACGAGGGCCTAAAGCCTGACACTCTATTTAAAAAAAAAATAATGAAAAGTTTGACTTTAGATATATTTTATAAAAATATCTGTGTTATTGCTACCCTGGAAGTAGCATGTAGACTTTGCGGCAATGGATAGCTTCAGTTTAAGTCTTCTCACTTAGGTGTATGACTCTTTGACAGGTTCGCATTAAGATCTTAGCATTGCTGAAATGATTTCCCTTTCCATTGCACGGATGCTTGAAAGCAAAAGGAATACTTTTTCCATCTGTAACAAAGCCCCCTTCATATTGGCAGGGGACCATTGTGTATGATCTTTGTGTGCGTCTGCATTGCTCAGCTACTGTTTGGAGAGCAGCCAGATATGAGATCTTTCATCGGACTGAACGAACGATCTGCCTGTGTATGTTTACCACTGGAGGACAGAAATCCTTATAATAAATGCGTGACATGTGCGCGGTATAGATCAAAGGAGATGGGCCTCCGAAATGTGGTTGCTGAAACTGCCGTAATTAATACTAATTAGTTATAGGGTAATGACTAACATTCTACAAGTGCTTCCCAGGGCACACACCAAACTAGGCTGTACTGTGGCAAAGCAAATAAGACTCTCTGCCAGAAGTCAATAATGTATTAAGGAAAGCGAAATATCCCCACAAGTCTCTCAACTGGGTGTTTTTAAATGACTAGAATGTAAAAACTGATAGCAGTCACGTTCTCAGGTCTGTAATTGCTAAGTGAGCTCATGACTTTAGACTTAGGGGGAAGGATGACAGATGTCCTTTTAAAAGTAAAGGGAAGAAGCAAGTGACTCTTATTGACAAGGGCACAGGGTGCACGCTCGTACAGAAAATAAGCAGGAATAGGAACAATCTTAGAAATTGCTCCTGAACTGTCAGGAATGCCAGCCGGTTCATCTGATCACTGGGAAGGAAACTTCAGCACAAGCAGATCAGCACTTCAGGGACCAGCTCAGAGAAAACAGCTGCCGCTAGTCCACCAGCCCCTGTAAACTTCTCATCCTTCAGGAGTTTTGTATAATTAGTAGCTTATATCAGTTTACACTGAATAATGAGCCTGATTGTAACATTCAGAGTACATCGCCTATAATCCCAAACATTTCATAAAATATATTGCCTGTGTTGATAGGAGGACTATGAATGTTAAGTCCGTATTGTATATTTAATATGTAAATTATTTTTGTTTTAGAAAGATGAACATCGGGTTCATTGCGTTGCTTTTGTATGGATGAGCTCATTGTTTTTCTTTCATAAAATGCTTTTACTGCAGGAAATGCATTTTAAGTAGAAAACCCATTCATTCCTATGTAACGCCTTCAAATGTGCTGCAGCTTTTTTTTTTTTTTTTTTTACTCAAAAAAGCAAAACACTTCTTTATTGAGGAATTGTAACATAAAAAATAGAAAACAGGGTACAGTAAGGGCCGGTTCACACAGGGGCGATACGACTTTAAAGCCGACTCTGTGAGGCGACCTGCACACGACTTCAGCGGCGACTTGCAAAACGACTTCTATATAGAAGTCAATGCAAGTCGCTTCAAGTCGCCCCCAAAGTAGTACAGGAACCTTTTTCTAAGTCGGAGCAACTTAAGTTGCTCCTATTAGAACGGTTCCATTGTCCAGAATGGAGCGCGACTTGTCAGGCGGCTAAGTCGCCTGACAAGTCGCCCCTATGTGAACCGGCTCTAAAGCACAATATAAGATTACATAAATGGGGACATATGGGGGTTTATTTACTAAAGGCAAGTGCACTTGGAAGTGCAGTCACTGTAGATCTGAGGGGGACATGCAAGGAAAATAAAAAAACAGCATTTTTCCTTGCACATGATTGGATGATAAAATCATCAGATCTTCCCCTCATTTCAGATCTCCCCCCCCCTCATTTCAGATCTCCCCCCCCCCTTCATTTCAGTCCCCCTCCTCATTTCAGATCTGCCCCTCATTTCAGATCCCCCCTCATTTCAGATCTGCCCCTCAGATCTAAAGCGACTGCACTTCCAAGTGCACTTCAGTGCAAAGTGGATTTTCCTTTAGTAAATCAACCCCATGGTGTTTCAATACACCAACTTCCAAACAAACATGCACTATATTACCAAAAGTATTCGAACACCTGCCTTTACACATACATGAAATTTAATGGCGTCCCAGTCTTAGTCCGTAGGGTTCAATATTGAGTGGGCCCACCCTTTGCAGCTATAACAGCTTCAACACTTCTGGGAAAGCTGTTTACAAGGTTTAGGAGTGTATCTATGGGAATGTTTGACCATTCTTCCAGAAGTGCATTTGTGAGGTCAGGCACTAATGTGGACCAGAAGGCCTGGCTCACAGTCTCCGCTTTAATTCATCCCAAAGGTGTTCTATCAGGTTGAGGTCAGGCCAGTCAAGTTCATCCACCTCAAACTCATTTATCGATGTCTTTAGGGACCTTGCTTTGTACATTGGTGTGCAGTCATGTTGGAACAGGAAGGGGTCATCTAGAAACTGTTCCCACAAAGTTGTGGGCATCAAATTGTCCAAAATGTCTTGGTATGCTGATGCCTTAAGAGTTCCATTCACTGTAACTAAGGAGCCAAGCCCAACCCCTGAAAAAAAAAAAAAAAAAAACATCATAATCCCCCCCCTCCACCAAATTAATTTGACCAGTGCACAAAGCAAGGTCCATAAAGACATGGATGAGCACGTTTGGGGTGGAGGAACTTGACTTGCCTGCACAGAGTCCTGACCTCAACCCAATAGAACACCTTTGGGATGAATTTGAGTGGAAACTGCAAGCCATGCCTTCTCATCCACATCAGTGCCTGACCTCACAAATGCACTTCTGGAAGAATGGTCAAACATTCCTATAGACACACTCCTAAACCTTGTGGACAGCCTTCCCAGCTGATTTGAAACTGTTATAGCTGCAAAGGGTGGGCCAACTCAATATTGAACCTTATGGACTAAGACTGGGATGCTATTAAAGTTCATGTGCGTGTAAAGGCAGGGGTTCCAATACTTTTGATAATATAGTGTAGGTGTAGGAGGGGGTAGAGGTTACTACTGCATTGCACATATGAGGTGTGTCTAAAAAGTTCAGTGAGTAATATCAGAAAACAAACAAAACAGACGGTACAAACAAATGACTTTTAGGGCCCTTTCACACAGACTGTTCAGGTGGACCTGAACGGACCTTGCAGTCTCCCCTATGGAGCGGCCAATGTCAGCGGACACATGTTCATGAAGGATGCGCATGGTCTCACAACTCCAAACACAGGTGGCTTGAATTGACTATGATAGTAATTGTCTTGTAAATATACTCCTGTAAGCAATTGTGTATCATTCAAACATCCTTGACTTTGAAATCTCAAAACATGCGTGAGCTCTTTGGAAACAAGCACCATTTATGTACATTCTCATTCATGAATGCAGCATCCTAATCTTGGACTCCTTGATGAGGCATATGAAATCAAACAACTGTGGTCCAGAGGAGACGAGGGGTGGGGGTGAATAACCCCAAGGGATCAAAGACTATTTATTCTGGCAAACCTCCGTTGCCTCCCTCCCACGGGTATACATATGATTCTGTATGGTGTGCAAACATATACTCCTGGTCCAGGGGTGGCTTATAAAAGTATATAGTCAAGTTGTAATGGTATGTCCTTCCACAAGTATATGCTCCCTCCCTCGCAGGGTATCTGCATCGCCAATTCAAAAGTCCCAAAGGTCTAGATGCAAAATTGCTGTGATTAGGATTCATGAATTACAGTAAAACCTTCGATTGAGAGTAACTTGGTTTGAGTGTTTTTTAAGACTAGCAAAATTCTTTTATACATTTTGACTTGCAATCAAGCAAGCAATGTCTTGATATACAAGTAGTGTCATGTCACAACTGAGTATAAAAGAGAAGAGGCGCCTCTAAGCGTAGCAATAAAGTTACATTTAATGAAGATACACCATTTAGAAACTCACATGGTTGATTAAAACAGGCACATTTAAGTATGCAGGCATCCGGGGGAAAGCTGTCCACATTGACCTTCCACTCTGCACTCCAACAGCACTTCAAGCCTCGCTTTCAGATCGCTCTACTGCAGGGTAGTCTTCCCGGTCACGATTGCAGACGGACAGTGGTGAAATCCGGCGTTGCGGTGGATGGTCTATGTCAGGGATATGCAATTAGCGGACCTCCAGCTGTTGCAAAACTACAAGTCCCATCATGCTCTGCCTCTGGGTGTCATGCTTATGGCTGTCAGAGTCTTTCTATGCATCATTGGACTTGTAGTTCTACAACAGCTGAAGGTACACTAATTGCATATCCCTGGTCTATGTGGACAGCTTTTCCCCCTGGATGCCTGCATACTTGGATGTACCTCTTTTAATCATTGACCATGTGATTTGCTAAATGTTGTACCTTCATTAAATGTAACCATATTGCTACACTTGGAGGCACCTCTCTTTTCTTTTATACTCTGTAGCTCCATCTGCATTTTGCTTCTAAACCCCTTGTGGCTTCCATTTGTGGATGGACATTTTATGGTTACACAACCTGGTCACATTGCTATAATCTTTTTATATGTGAAAGAATACTAAAGCGCTGATATGAATATTCAAATAGAATAAATTAATAAAAGATAACCAAATAATTAAGCTGCAACCATTCAAAAGTGTTCTGACACCCTTGAAAAAGTCATGTGACGCAACGCGTCGGAAGGAGCCATTGACGACATCCAGTGTGTTTGTATTGAGCACACTAGATGCGGTGTGAGGAATAATCTCACTACAAGCGGCTGACTGTTTGCATTAAGCGTTGGTTAATCATACAAATGCGAGTGGATTCACTTGTACTCTATACCTATAAATAGTTTAAATCCGTGCGCAATGATGCATCTCTCTTGTTTCATGTGAATACCCATATTAATGAGGAAATTGAGAGGAGCAGCAAGAGAATACAGCTGAATACTCTTAATGAACTGAGAGCTTGGCATGAGTGGCTGTTTAGAGAAACCATTGTGCTTTTTTATTTTATTTTTATTTTATTTGTTTATCTTATCACTTCATCTTCTGAACAGGCTAATCAATTTATCAACTTTTGTGGATGTCCTTGTGTATTTTGGGGTGAAGCAGCACTCCATATTGGTGTTATGAAGACAACTATTGCATTTATTATATATTTTGTTAGTATCACCATAATTGCACTATATTGAAATTGCACAGAGAGGGATATTAGTCCCTTATCTATAATAATAGATTATTGGCTGGAATATATTATCTGAAGGTATTTTTGTGCTTAAAAAGAGGGTTGATTGCAGCGCACTATTGTTTGTAAATCTTTTTATATGGACTATAAACGGAAGAATTTATGAATAATTGGTTGTGGAAAGAATCATCTGAGTTTCCATTATTTCTTATGGGAAAATTTGCTTTGATATACAAGTGCTTTGGATTACAAGCATGCTTCCAGAATGAATTATGCTCGCAATCCAAGGTTTTACTGTATATGACCATTAACAAGGAACATTCAAAGTGACTTGGCATAGAGTTTCGATAATATCCTAGAACGTCTTTACTAGGTTTTAAAGTCCTGTGCAAACAAACATAACAAGCATGTAACATTTTATATCTTAATGGCTACATAGCCTTCTCCATGCCACGGGTATTTAACAAGGGATTGTTCTTTGGGAAGAAAAGATACTTATCGTGTGACTCAAGGTAGGTCTGGTCAGGTGTGCCAGCAGGTGGGTAAAAGTTGGCAGCTAGGTAAAAGAGCCTGACCAGTTTCGCTGTTGAACCAGCTGCTTAACAGGCTTCCAAGCAACAGTTCCAGTTAACCTGCATGCATGCAGTACAGGTACATTATAATCTCAGCACAGGTGCAAGGTAGATGCAGTGAATGTTCAGTGTAATGTGGTATAGGGTTGATATATGTGCAGTCTAGGTTTTGGAGTAAGTGGCGTATAGAGTACAATATGTGTGCGGTACAGTGGAGGCTGGTGCTCAATTTTTTTGGGGGGGGCACAAGCTGTAATTCAGGCGCCAGGCGCCTGAATAGGGAGTGGCAGCGGCAGCCATGGATAGATTCATGCAATGCATGAATCTATCTTTTGAGAGAGGGGGCCGAGCCATGCACCCTTATGGACGCACCGCCACTGGTGCCATATGGATTGGGTACACTTGGTGTCCTGCTCTTAGTGGCTCAGTCCCTGCTAGCAGTATCGGCAATGGGGATGCTCCAGTGACTTCTCTCTGTGGAAGGGGGGACCTTTTTTGTCTCTTCCCGAATGCCTTGGTTATCAGTTGCGGGAAGGGTGAGTGGACACTCCAGTTTCTCTGCAGCAGTGTAGGTGGTGTGAAGTGGGCACACCTGATCACGTGGTAAAGAACCTCTGTTAGAGGCTCTTTACCTAGGTTAGAGATCCACACCACCGATCGCCGCATTGCGTGCCCCCGCGGGGGTGTGGAGTGTCATTCTCTACTTAAGGACACCCTTAAGTAGACATAGCTGTCTATAAGTAGACAACCATGCAGGGCAAGGTATATAGCCAGACACCGCATCTGCATGAGTAGGAACGCTGTCTCCTATGGCAATATTCTTGTAACAGTTTCTAACAAAGATTGCAATGTACGCTTTCACTCCTTCACAATCTCCTATTGGAGAACTTCACTTCCACTGAGCTCTTCCAATCTAGCACTCAGTGTCTTCCTCAAGCGTCACCCACGCTTCACCGCTGGGTCCCTGGCTTGGCACTTAGATACTCTTCAAGCTTCACCCTTGCTGACACGTTAGGTCCCTGGCATGGCACTTCACAAGTATCAGCTCTGCTGTCCCGCTGGGTCCCTGACATGGCACTTGCTGAAGTTTTCCCGCTTCTTCACCATCCCCGGCTGCCGAGAAGTCTGCCCTGGTACTGGCCTCAGCTCACTCACAGTGGTCTCTGGTAGTAAGGTGGATGGTCCCTTAGTGGCAACAGTTTTACTTCTACCTCTGACCGTAACTGGTCCCCCAGCCGGCGGAACCGTTACTTCTTGGTTGGACTGCAAGCCGCAGTCCCAACCCTATGCTTCTCTCTTGCTTCTGGCTAGGCCCTCAGACAGCCTGGCAGCCAGATGTCCCTGGGATAGGCCTTAGGTTTATGGCCTAGCAGCCCGGGACAATGCAACACACGTCCACGCAGGCAGCCATCCAGGTGGTACAGAACCCAGATCACCTGACTCCACTTAAATAAATAGGCTCTCCCAGCAGGCCAAGGGACCCAAGAAAACCATTGCATTGCCCTTGTCTTATCTAATGCCACCAGATGCCCAGCCATCTAGTGACAGAAGAGAGAAGTGCAGCAATTCCCGAATTGGGGTGAAATCAATTGACCTCCTATCAATTGACTAAGGCAACTATCACTTGGCAGATACATTTAATAACAACCCAGCCTAAACATCAGGGTACTACACTCAGACTAGCTTTTCTGGGAGTAATTTTTACTTCAGGGTGAATTTTACCAAATCCAACACCAGATTTATAGATCTGGCACTTTCCTGCTGCAGGTCAAACACAATTCCATATTGCTTTCAGTAGCTTTCAGTTTCAGCCAGTTTGAAGAGACTGCCCAATCACGCTTGTTTACAATGGAATCAAGGATATTGCTTACTTTCCACTGTAGAAGGCGTGTCTAATGTTCTCATAGGACTCTTTAAAGCTGAAAACCATGTAAATGACACAGATTAATGCTGCACTGTATTGATTAATGCATTCATTAATACACACCATTGTTGTTGTGTGTGTTTCTTTTGTAATGCAACCAGTGTAAAAAGCTGTACCTGTTTGGCTTTGTTATAGCAACTTCTGACTTGGTAACAGCAGCTTGCAGTTGCTGTACAAGAAAGCTCAGACTGGAAAAAGGGGATGTGGCACAAAGAACCAATCAGTTGTGCTGCAGTGCTCATGCTAAGAAATGATATGCTGATAGAAGAAGAGAGCAGGGTGACATATCCTATCAGTTTGCTGTTTCTCCTTTCCCTGTTCAGTTCAAGGCGTACAATACCTGTAAGTGCTGCTTAACTGCAGATCTCCTACCCTGGACAAAAATACAAATCTGTAACAACTCCATGGTATACATTTGTTCTGTGTATTTAACTGTTTGCCTGGACTTCAGCTATAAAGCTGCTGTAGTTGTTTTTGCATGCTGATTTGCTGTGATCTTTCCCGCTGGAGCAAAAAGTTATCTTTGCAGCATGGCTGAGTTTGGTTGTAAGCACACATGCTGTACATGCTAGACATTCAGAGTTAAGAGGAGAATATTCCTCATACTGAAAATGAATGCAGTTAGGTGTTATTGGATCCCGGGGAGAGCTGAAGGGACAAAGGGTGAACCCTTTATATTGGCAATGTGATAGTCATGTTTATACGCTTTGGCACCTTTTCAGAAATAGAATACATTAAGTCATTGCAGATAAAGCTGGATACAATCCTATAATGAGGCAGCTGTCACAGGCAGATGGATCTGTTGAACAGCAAAGTTTTATTACATACTGTAAGCATACATTTTTCCTCTGATTGGGAGGCACTAGTAGACCTTATGTAGATCACATACTTGGCTACCTAGAAATAGAGTAACTGGTACTATTTTTAGACCTGTCATGGGTTTGCTTCGCTTGCTTTGAATACAGGTGAAAAGTTTATCTATGCTTATCAAAGGTAGACTTATGGAAAAAAAATATATGATTGGAACTGAAAACCGGCTAAATTAGATATATAGATTTCTTATGGTGCAAAAAAGATAGGATGACTTCCCTATATGTTATCACAAAACAGACTTACCTGCACTCATTTACAAGCTAGCAAAAACAAGAATTTGCTTCTTCAGACAACTGCATTCAGAAAAATGTACGTAGGAACAATTCAGTGTAGTTTTTGCATCTGTGTGTAATTTATGGCTGTCAAATGTTGGGTAGAATTTTTTTTTTTATTATACTTTTTCCTTCCAAAAACTGTGCATAGGCTCAGTATTGCTTCTGCACTTACCATGACTAACAGCAGAGAATTATATAAATGTTTCCAATGAGTCCAGACCAACCCCACAGCCAACTAATATTTTCCTTATGGGCTGTTTATAGTCAGTAAGCCTTGTTATTATAGTCTGCATTGCTCAATATCACTGTTATCCGAACGGAGTATATTATGTGTATGTATGTAAATGGTAACTTCTAATTTTTGTTTCTCTACAGTACAAGTATGACTAGAGGATAAATATTTAGATACAATCTAAAAACGCAATCAGCGTATTTAATAGGGCAGTGCAAAGAGCAAGCATGTGGGGCAAATCATTCCAACCAACCATCAGATTTTATGTTTCATCTGTTTAGAGGACAGAAAGAGCCCATAACAGTATAAAGTTGATTGCTGACTGGTTGTTTTAAGTCACCACATTTTGCCTAATTATATTATATAAAAAAAATTGCATTGATAGTAAAAATTAAACAACCCTCCACCACCTAAAATAATTAAACAACGCTGTTTTAGACGCATTTACATGTCTGAACATCACTCAAGGCACAATAAAAAAAATGCAACTCTGGGTGCTGATCAAACATCTGGCTCATCCCAGTATGTACAGTAAATGTATTAACCAGAAAAGAAAATTAAGAGCAAACCATAGTTGCCGGCAATCTATTTCCAGTGCCCTTCTTGCCAGTTAGCCAGGGCAGCTGTTGTTCATTATTTAATAGATTACCGTTGGACTAGTGACCCTATTAGGAATCTAATAATCTGTTTAATCTGTTAATCTGTTAAAAAGCCATCATATGCATATAGATGAAAGTTGGATAAAGCCTCGTACACATAATGAGAAAACCAAATAAAAGAAATTTCTGCTTTCGACGCAATAATTTGATCATTGGTACACAGCTGTCATCTGAAATTTTCTGAAGGGAACACGAACATTTTTCTCATACAAAACCATATCGTATGATTTTAATTCAATCAAAACAGTCTTCATCCGAAAATACAACACTAATACATTACAGCACTTACAATTTTTTTTCTGTTGTACGAGAATTTTCGTACTTTAGTAACCTATTCGCATTCGATATGGAGACTAGCATGCAAAAAAGAACGGACGATCATTCGTCCGATAACCTCATTGTGTGTACTAGGCTTAAAGGGAATGGCCTGAAACAGGGTTGGGTGTACACCGGGCTTGAAACCAAATGTGTCCACGCATATGTCCCTCCTAGAATGGGTTAATCTCAGATCACTCCTAGCATGACTTGTTTTGCTCCATGTTGGCTTTATCAGGACGTAACAACACATTTTGCCTTTTGCTGTTTAGCTTGTTCTTAATACCAATAATATAGAATTCCAAAGACGCTTAATAAAATCTGTTTATAAAATGTAAAAATTGTTTGTTCTTTAGCCATGTCACAACTGAACCAGGCTTAGTTGAAGCAGAGCAATGTGTAAGGGACAGTGGCAAAGAATCTGCAGACATATATTTTCCTTCACCCCCAGAAGATGCCTTAGGATGAAACGCATCAGAGAGGGCTTTGCTGATGCCACTGCGTTGCCAGATTTTATCTAGATGCTTTTAATTGTCTTCCAACATGCGGATACCCTTATATCAATCTAATGACGGATCCTCACCAGTCGGCACATATTAGAAGCCGGAGTCGTGGTAAACTCCCCTGGGTGTGATTACACCAACAAGCCTTTTAGACTCATTGGGTATATGCCTAGTTAGGTCCAATACATCTGGTAAGCCTTTTTCCATATGGTAGTGGATATCTGCAGACAACTCACACAGTCACTTCATTTATTTCAGCACTTATGGACTTTGTTACGGATTTTATATTGATTTGATTCACATGAATATTTGTTATTATTGTATTGGTATAATTTATTTATCCCAATTCACTTTATTGCAATATTGTCATATTAAGTAAGGACAATATTATCATTATTATTTGATGGTGAAATTCCATTATATTAGCGCTGCACATTATTTTTTTGTATTTTTTCCTTCAGACTGACAGGTGGAAACTGTTGTGTGTTTTTTTTTCATTTTTGTAGGTTATTGCATTTTTACATTACTTTTTGCAGTGCCATAATAAATATGTTGGACACTAATCATGAGCTTTGCTATTACATTTCTATATATTTATTGAAAGCTAAGAAGATTGGATGTAGTGAATTATGTGTTTTGTAGGTTGTACTGTACTTAATGAAAACATATAGCACTGTGTGTATCACACTAAGGCATTTATAAAGCAAATCTATATCGTGTGTAAAAATGGGTCTTGCAAACGCTTGAGATACTCTTTAGTGGCACTGACACTAGGATCACATGAGCTCTTCTAGGGACTCGAATCATGGATAAAATAATAGACTAGACATAATTGCAGGCGGCCTGCGATTGTGCCCTTAAAGCTAGTTCTGTATTTTTCCCTCAGTGTTCATTCCACAACTACTTATTTCAGTGATTTTATTTGCTCTGATCTTTGAAGGACTTATCCCTTTCAGGATTTCATAAAATTTCATGATAGTAGCTTTGAATGTAATATAATATGACATCAGTCCCTGAAGGCCAACAGTTGTCAGGGCTATTACGAAGAAAAACTACATTACTATGAGTAAAGAGATATACAATGTTCAGAATAGAAAATAATAGGGGACTATGGGAGTGAAGAAGTTAATGACCTTCGGTGCGTTGCAGTGACTGTGCTCTGAGGTTGCTATTTCATCTTTGAATATTGTAGCATAACTGATTTTGTACCTTCCTTTTCATTGCTTCCCATGACAAAAAGTGTAAATGGGAAAACCATTTCAAATATGTAATATCTCATTACGGTGAAGCCATGAGCCCACTTTGTGCCTGCTAACCTATAAAAGCAGCCTGTTAAGAGTGGGGCAGCTTTGAGACCTTTTTACATATAGACGATCTCTTTTTTTCTAATTGTTTTCATAACCCCACCATTCATTGCTTCCTTTTACTAAAGGTGTTACAGGCAAAAACCTTTTCACTTATGCAATGCCTCTCTAACTTGAAATCATGCAGTCACTTATGCGTTTCAACATTAAACTGGTCTTTTATCAAAGAATGTGACAGTGTGGTGGCTTTTTTAGACCCTTTTACATAGAGATGGGCTTTTTTTGTTGTAATAAATTTAAATTGCAGCATTACTCATAAGTAATCCTCAATCATAACATTTGTATTTCTAAGCTTGGATTTAACATCTGAATTTATTTGTAGCATTAGGGTGCAAGGAGCAATACATACATTTCTGAGGTCTGACATTACCAACTGCTGTAATTGTATCTCTTTAAACGCTGTGTAATTCAGAAAAATCGAGTTATCAAGCTGTGATTATTTTTTAGAAGCTTAGATAACTTGGATCCATACAATAACACAGCAGTTAAAAAGATTTTTTCTTATGTCTGGCACAATTTCATTGTGTGGTACATATGAAACTTAATGTAAAAAAAAAAAACAAACCCCATGCAATTTCACAAATTAAGAAGTGAAAACTGAAAATGGCAGAGAAAAAAATGTAAGTGTGCAGAAAGAGAGGTTTTGTTAGCCTTTCATATCTTTTAAAAATACATTTATCATTCCTATGGAAACATGAGAAAGAAAAGCTGCTAGATCTTGTGGCTCTGTTTTTTTTTTTTTTTTTTTTCTGTGTATAAACTCGACTAAAGAAATCCAGATTTTTAATTTACACATTACTATTGTATTTTTAAATCGATCATAACCCATTATTTGGTGAAAACGCAATATAATGTTGTGAGCATCAATTTGTGTCTGACAAGCATTTTGAGGCCTGATTCACACCTATGCCGGTTGCATATTCCAGGTGCATTTTGCGTTTTTCAATACATGCTTTTCATCCATTAAAGTCTTTGGAACCAAAAAACAGATAAAAGTCCGTGGCCTTTTCCATATAATGCACAGATGTGAACTACATCCATAGAAAACCATGATAAATTGACTGTAGCATGTTTCTGCAAAACTGAAAACGTGCAAAAAAAGGCATAGTTGTGAATCAGGCCTAAGGTAACATTATGTTGCCTTTACTGATTCTAATGGTCTATGCCAGGGGTAGGCAACCTCTGCCCTCCAGCTGTGGTAAAACTACAAATCCCATCATGACTCTCTAGGAGTCATGCCTGTGATTGTTAGGGTCTTGCAATGTCTCATGGGACTTGTAGTTTCAAAACAGCTGGAGGGCCGAGGTTGCCTAACCCTGGTCTATGCAAAGTATCTATTTTTTTTTTTTTTTATTGATTCCGAAAATATTTATATATTATGAAACCAAACACTATACAAATAAATAAAATATTTTATTTCAGTTATTTATTCATTAAAAATAATCAAATATGTTTATACGGTATGTAGCTAGTAGAAATACCCAAATCCGTTTTTTATCTTTCTGGATTACCCTTTACAGCACCACACAGAGTGGAAAATGAATGGGCAGCACTTGTAACCAGGAACGGCAAGACTTTCTGACAAGTAAAGACTTAGCGCCGACCGTATATGCACATATGCGGCCTCGGCTTTAAGGGGTTACACCGGGATGATGCCTGCATCCCGGTATGGTTTTTAGAGCGGGCGGTCGGCTCTTCAGGGATAACAACCAATGCGGCTAAAAGATGCTCTGGTGTTATCCCGAAGGAGGAGTGAGAGGGGATGTCTCCCCTTCCTGCCTCCTTATGCCACTCTTCCTTGGCCTCCCGTCCCTCCGGGAGACCCGATCCACGATCCGGCACTTCTGCCGGCTAGAGTGAGACTGGATGGAAGCTGTAAACAGGTCCTTTCCATCCCCATTAGTGTAAACACGAAAGCATGTTTAAAGAGCCAATGTAAAAAAAATAAGAAAAAAAAAATGTTTAAAGCGCCACCTTCCGCAGCAGCAGAGATAAGTCACACTGCATATGTAAACGGTGTTCAAATCGCACATGTGGGGTATCACCACGATCATCAGAGCGAGAGCAATAATTCTAGCACCAGACCTCCTCTGTAACCCTAATCTGGTAACCGTTATTTTTTTTAAAGCGTCGCCTATGGAGATTTTTAGGTACTGTAGTTTGTCGCCATTCCACGAGTGTGGGCAATTTCTATAGATATCATGTTGGGTATCTATTTACTCGGCTTAACATCTTTCACATTATACAAAAAAATTGGGCTAACTTTTTACTGTTTCGTTTTTTTTTTATTAATGAAAGTGTCTTTTTTTCCCCACAAATTGTGTTTGAAAGACCGCTGCACAAATATAGTGTGACATAAAATATTGCAACAATAGGATTTTATCTTGTAAGCAACAAATTGTAGAAATAGGCTTATTCATTTAAGGGTTAAACACTAATGCCTCTCTAATGACTGTCTCTAAAGCTGGCCATAGACGGTTCAATCCTCAGCTGGTTCAGGGGAACTGGCCAAGATTCAAACTATGAATGTGCCCAAGTAGATCGATCAATCAACTTGGGTACAACCAGCCTGCCAAGTTGTACATGACATTATTGCTAGCAGCTGTTATAGCTGCTAGCAATAATCACTGTGTTCTTTACAGAACAGCTGTGGCTTCCCTTGCTCCCTGGCTCCATTAGAGGGATCTCCCTGTCAACTGTCTCTGTTGATGGGGGAATCAAGAAATTGCTGCATCTATGGCTGGTCTTAGTCTGCTTTCTACAAATTACTAGGTGATCTTTAGTGCAATCATCACTTTCTTTATTATGTGCACTCATAGATAACTATGGGGGTTCACTAATAGAGCCTGTGCAGAGATGAGGATCATATTGTATATTTCAAAATTCATCACAGTGGTTTCCTACTGCTAAGTACTATGAGCATCCATGTTTTGATGGATACATACTGGCTGAAAAATGTCTAGGCATGAGTCAAGACCATAGAACTATTCATTAACCCACTGACTGGGTTCCAAACTAGTCCCTTCCCTTTTTCTCATCTAGTTTTATTTTTATTCGCCTAATAGAAAGTTTAACGCCCTTAAAAAAAGTTTAAGGATCTGTCGTAGCTGGCCTTCTTTTGAAAAGAACATGTATGCAGCAAGACAAAAGGTATTTAAAACATCTGTGCAAAATTAACAGTGCAGAGCTTCACAAACAAAGCAAAACTACATGAAAAAACAGTACATTAGTACCCAGATGGCAAAACTGGGATGGCAAAACTTTGGATTCCAAACTTGCCTTTAATGCATTTAAGTTGCACTTTATTCTAAGATCCCAATTTTGCCATCTGGGTACTAATGTACTGTTTTTTTCATGTAATTTTGCTTCATTTGTTTGCGAAGCTCTGCATTGTTAGTTTGCACATTTATGTTGAAGCACTGATTTACTGCTTTTGAGTGTTAGCAGCTTGCACTGAGTTTATTGTTTATACAGCGAAGATATTCTTGACTGCTGAGAAGCATATGCTCATTTATGACAAACGAATAAACCAATACATTGCCCCCCCCTCCTAAAAAGACACGGAAGCTCATTAAGTTGGAAATGGGGCAAGGCCACAGCTTTATTGAACTTTTCAAAAGTACAACATTCCAAATGTACCAAACAACAATGCCAATCACAATATACCATGAGCACCCATAAAACATAAACGCACATAGTCTAAGAGGCCTGTCCTTACCATCAGTGCCAGACAGGCATTGGACTGACCCCAGAATTTAACTTGAGGGCATAACCCATAGCAACATCAATTGCTGGCAAGTTTAAAATTGCCAATAAAGCTGTGACAAAACATCACAACGGGCGGGAGGCTGGGCAAATCTTGTGAAGGCTGAATCTCCTCAGAGCAGTTGGATGTGCCTCAGCGTAGCCTTTTCCTAGAGTTCAGACTCCACCCAGTCACCTCAGGTCTTTATTGCCAATCCTAAGGGGCCACTTAACTTCCCTTTTAGGTTCACACCCACAGTGATGCCATGCTTCCAGCAGTCAAGGCTCCCTCTCCCTAAAGGCGGTTCAAGGGGCCTTCATTCTTCTTTTTTTATTTAAAACTCCTCATCTTAGACAGCAACGCAGCTAGCCTTTTCAGTAAGTCAGCACCATGCTTGTGCTCTGTTCTTTGTAGGGTAGATGGCTATAGTGTATAAGGTGTATTTTACTCTGAAAAGAAACAAGAAAAAAAAATGTTAGAGCTTTGACATGAGTTTTTACAGTCTTGTTTAGTATCGTAGGGCAGAAAACACTAGGAAAACACTAAGTGTAAAGACCCGTACACACGATCAGACTTTTTGACAACCAACATGCAAATTAGCTGGTTTGGACCAACATCCGACCGTGTGTAGGCTCCATCGGACCAACTTTTTCCAGGTTTCATCTGACTTTTGTTGGCTGTGCGAACGGACCAACTTTCTGCCAACAAAAGTCCGACCGTGTGTACACAAAACCAACGGACTTTTGTACAAACCAATGCAGAACCAATGCAAAAGATCAGACAACAATACAGAAGTTGACCAAAGGTGGCGGTAAAGAGCAGAAAAACCAAGTGATTTGGTGAAAGTTGGCTGAAAAAGTCCTGCCGTGTGTATGCAATACCAACTTGGGGCCAACGCCCTTTGGACAAAAATCCACGGGAAAGTTGGTCCACGGTCCGATCGTGTGTATGAGGCTTTAGTGCGCTAACTGCAGCAGCCAGACTAGAATAAAGATAAGATAGCATGCACTATTTCTTTATATTATATGTAGTTTAATCATGGTACAGATTTTGGTCTAGTGCCATCAGCAAGCCCATAGCACAGTTTTTAGCATTTTTTTGGTTTGGTTATGTGCAGACCTTCATTGACATGTGGTGTGCCATGCATAAGAAAAATTGAAGTCTGCAGACAAGGGCGTTCATTTATGGGAACTGGAGAAAATAAATTCAGCATAAATTTGGGATGTAACCTATAACTACCAAACACGTTTCTTTCTTTAATTTTCTGTATAAGAAAGGTGACTCATAATTGGTTGTTATGGGGAATTTTCATCTCTCCAGTTTTCACTAATGAGCTCTCTAAAGTGGTTTCTGAAAATGAAAATTTAAAAAACATTTTTAGGTTCAATGATGTTTCCCTCACAGACTCCGTGCAAGAATTATGTTATGTTTTTTCTTAATAAGATTAAAATAAATATCCATTATTTACAGACATACTGTACAACATGGTAAAAGTGTTTCCTCTGTATAGCAAAAAAGTTTTTTCCAGAGTAAATTAATATACAGTAAAACCTTGGATTGAGAGTAACTTGGTTTGAGAGCGATTTGCAAGGCAAGCAAAATGATTTAATAAATTTTGACTTGATATACAAGAGATGTCATGATATACAAGTAGCGTCAAGTCACAACTGAGCATAAAAGAGAAGATAGGTGCCTCCAAGTGTAGCAATATGGTTACTTTTAATGAAGGTACAACATTTAACAACATATTTCTACGCTTATGCAAAATCCACACGAGCGGATTTTCTGTCGGAGCTTGCATACACACGGTCACACAAAAGTTTGCTGAACTTTCGACCGTCAAGAACGCGGTGACGTACAACACTACGACGAGCCGAGAAAATTTAAGTTCAATGCTTCCGAGCAAGCGTAGGAATTTTGCACGTCGGAATTGGTACAGACGATCGGAATTTCCGATCTAAACTTTTTCCGACCGAAAAAAATTGAGAACCTGCTCTCAATCTTTTGCTGGCTAGAATTCCGCCAGCAAAAGTCGGATGGAACATACACACGGTCGCATTTTCCGACCAAAAGCTGTCATCTGACTTTTGCTGGTGGAATTTCCGATCGCGTGTACGCCGTATTAGAGGCGCCTCTCTTCTCTTTAATACTCTGTAGCTCCTGATGGATTTTGCTTCTAATCCCCTTGTGGAGGCTTCCATTTGTGGATGGACATTTTATGGTTACACAACCTGGTCATATTGGTATATTCTTTTTATATGGACTATAAATTGAAGGACCTGTGAATAAATGGTTGTGGAATGAATCATTTGAGTTTTCATTATTTCGTATGGGTAAATTCGCATTGATATACAAGTGCTTTTTATTACAAGCATGTTTCTGGAACAAATTATGCTCCCAATCCAAGGTTTTACTGTAGTGTGAAGTTTTTTTTTGTTTGTTTAATAAATGTTTATTGAAGAAATACAGAAAGAAATACAAATACAGTCGAAATAAACCGTCAAAACAGACTATGCAATTTTGTGCTAAAGTTGTGGGGGATTACAGAATGCATTTAAGAACGTAATGCTACCAGTGTTAACCCCACGCTAAGCTAAAGGACCACTTCCTTATCAATTTGCTTCTAGACCATCAAAGGTAAAAAGAAGCACTTGGTCTTTCCTTCAAAAAGAACAATAAGTGAACACTTAGGGCGGATAAAGTGCACCGTCTTGGCACAAGTTATTTAGAGAAATAGCAAGTACAGGAGGAAAGTGCAAGGAAATGCAAGGGTGCAAGAAAGGAAGAAGAGGAGTGGGGGGGGGGTGGTTGGCATGCATGATACACTGTGTGCTAGCTATCTCAAATTATGTTATTCTAAGAGAAGGTGATATACATTCAATCAAACAATAGCCATACGGATTCGGCCTAGGGCGTATGAGGCCTGTCTATAAATGTAAATTTGGGTTCAACACAGGTGTGTGATTATCTCCTTATAAGTCGTGGTGTTTTTGAAGTCCGTCCATTGGGACCAAGTCAGGTTGTGACGTTCAGAGGTGTCCTTGTCTCGGTGAGTGATTTCTTCCATAAGGGCGACTTCAGAAATTTTTCGAAACCACGTTTTCATTGGTGGAATCTCCGGCTGGCCCCACTGTGCAGGTATTAATGCCTTGGCTGTGTTGAGTAGGTGCGGGACTATAGAACGCTTGTATTTGCCGATCGGTTCCTTGGTAGCGTGGAAAAGGATAATCCACGGGTCAGAGGGGAGGAGGACATTGGAGATCTGCTGTATTATTTGGATAACCTTGTCCCAATAAGGGCGAATTAGTGGGCACGACCACCATATGTGTGCGTGGGTTGCTTTGTTCCCACAATTCCTCCAACACAACGGGGAATTAGCTGGGAACATCCGATGGAGCTTTGATGGGGTATAGTGCCATCTAGTGAGCAGTTTGTAGTTGACCTCTGTCATTTTTGATGCTAATGAAGAGATGTGAGTCAGTTGTAGTACTTTATCCTTTTGGCTGTGTGGAAGGCAGGAGTCCAGATCTGCCTCCCACCTGGCGAGGAAGGGAGGATGTTTGTCATCCTGGAGCTTAATGAGTGCTTTGTAAAAAAGTGAGATACAGTGATCCGGCGGATCTGTAGGGTATAGTACTTCCTCGATACCATTTAAGTCTTGTAACCCTCTTAGAGGCTGCGGAAGAGATCCGAGGAAGTGTTGCAGTTGGTTGAACCTCCATTTATCCAGGTAAACAGGTGGCTTGGGGCCAAGGATATCTCTTAGGGGTTTGGGAGTGTTGGCCTGAAGAACATGGTGTAGTAACAGGGGTTTGCCTGGGGACCAGGTCTGGAATCCCGGATCAAGTTGACCAGGGTGGAAAAAGGCATTGCCCAGAAGCGGTGATAATGGTGAAGTGTATGACCATGAAAACTTCCTATGTAGAGAGTCCCAAATATCCAGGGTGGAGGTGGTCAACGAGGAGGTAGTTGGGGCGAGGTGCCTGTATGGGCGTGGGAGCCAAGGAGAGACTGCTAGGTCTGTGCGGCATAGAGCGTTTTCCAGACTCACCCATAGTTTAGAGTTAGCGGCATACTTCCATTCTGAGACCCTGGACAAGACTACAGCGTTATAATATGCTTTAAAATTTGGGAGAGCCAGTCCCCCAGAACCCTTGGAGCGAAAAAGCACTTCCTTGGATACTCTAGGGTGGCTGTTCCTCCAAATAAAGCGGGAGATCATGGTCTGCAATATAGAGAAGAACCCTATGGGAACACCCAACGGAATCATTTGGAAGTAGAACAGCACTCTGGGGAGGATATTCATCTTAACTATGCTCACTTTGCCCAGCCAGGAATGTGCTAACGTGTTCCACTTTGTGAGGTCATTCCTAATGTTGTTCAGTAAAGGAATGTAGTTATGTTTAAAGAGGGATTGGATGTTGGGTGTGAGATATATTCCCAAATACTTCATACTTCGGTGTACCCATCTAAATGGGAAGAGGGGTTTTAGTCGTTCTGCTTCCCTGCTGGGTAAGTTAATATTCAAAATCTCGGACTTCGATAAATTAATTTTAAAGTTAGATATTGTCTGAAAGGTGGAGAAGGCCGTCATTAGGTTAGGGAGTGAGATGTGAGGTTGTTGAGTGAAAAATAAAATATCGTCTGCGTATGCTGCGTATTTATGGGTGTTATTGCCTACTTGAATCCCGTGGATATTTGCATTACGCCTTACAGTAGCTAGAAAGGGTTCTAGGGTGAGAGCGAATAGGAGGGGTGAAAGGGGGCAACCCTGTCTAGTCCCATTAAATAATTGAAATGAGTCGCTTAGGGTTCCATTTATGCGAATTTGGGCTGTGGGACAGGAGTAGAGGGATGTTATGCGATGGAACATTTTTGGCCCCAATCCGAAATGGCGTAGGGTCATTTTTAGGTAGTCCCAATCCACCCTATCGAACGCCTTTTCAGCGTCTGTGGAGATGAGTAGGGTGGACTGGGCTGACCTTTGGGCATATTGAATTAGGGATATTGCTCTGAGAGAGTTATCTTTGGCTTCTCTATGTGGCATGAAGCCCGTTTGGTCCGTGGAGACCCAACTGGATATAAGGGGGAGTAATCTATTGGCCATGACTTTAGAGTATAGTTTAATGTCAACATTTAACAGGGAAATCGGCCTGTAGCTGCTGCATTGGGTAGGGTCTTTTCCCGATTTGGGAATGACCGTTATGTGGGCTGTAAGGGATTCTGGGCGGAGTCCCGAGGACTGTGAGATAGAATTGGCATATGCCGTAAGGCGAGGTAGGAGAATCTCGCTAAATGTTTTATAATATAGTATAGTGTAGCCATCAGGGCCTGGCGCTTTACCTGTCGGAGATGACTTCAAAGCTGTCTGAAATTCTTCAACCGAAAGCTCGGACTCCAGCTCCCCGAGGGCTACAGAAGACAGTTTTGGCAAATTGGCTTCCCTTAGATATGTGAGCATGAGGCGCCGCCTTTCTTTTACAGTCAGGGGTGGCGAGTCGCATTGTACATTATATAGGTCTGCGTAATATTCCCTAAAGGCCTTCGCTATGTGTGGGGTCGCGTGTACTAAGTTTCCATCAGGTAGTTTTATTTTCGGTATATACGATCTAGTCTGTGTTTCTTTAAGGGATCTCGCTAATTGTCTACCAGGCTTGTTCCCCCATTCATATAGTTTTTGTGAATAACGTTGATATTTTCTAGTAGTGTCTAAATTCAAGAGGTTTTTCAGCTCTTCCCGTTTCAACGTAAGAGCCTTTAGGTGTATTGTGTGCAGGGTAAGTTTATGTTGTTTGTCGAGATCTGCTATTTCTTGCAAGACCTGTTCGAGTTGTTGACCATGCTCCCTTTTTTTCCTTGCCCCTAGTTCAATAAAACGACCTCTCATGGTAGCCTTGTGAGCTTCCCAGACTACTGCTGGTGAGGTCTCCGATGGCTTATTGTCTTTGAAATATTGCGATAGCTGTGTAGATAACATATTAACTTCAGCTTCATTAGTTAGGAGTGAGTCATTGAGTTTCCAGTTGTAGGAGCGGCGGGCCAAGGTGGGCATGGTCAAGGTAATCGAGACAGGTGCATGGTCTGATAGTGTCGCAGTGCCTATATTTGCGGATTGTAGTTGCGGGAGATGGTAGTGATCTATGAAAATGTTATCTATGCGGGAGTATGACTGATGTGTTTTTGAAAAATGAGAGAAATCTTTATCTTTGGGGTGAAGTATACGCCATGCGTCTACTAATTGTTTTTCTGTTAACCTTTTTTTAACGTAAGCTAGGCGTTTAAAGGGGATGTGAGAGCGTCCCAGGGAGGTGTCCAACACGGGATCTAAGGGCATATTTATATCTCCCGCAAGTATAACCAGACCCTCAGCAAAATCAGTCAACTTGGTGAGTATTTGGGAGAAGAAGGTAGGCTGGTTGTGGTTCGGGGAGTAAATGTTTGCCAATGTACAGTGGGTGTTGCCCAGAAAGCCCTTTAAGAACAAGAAGCGACCATGATCATCCGCTTGCATGGCTACAAGTCGAAAGGGAACGTCTCTACCAAAGCCTATGGCGGCCCCTTTAGCTTTATTTGTATCTGAAAGGCTATAGTACCATTGAGGGAAGTAAGGCGAGGTCAATTTGACCTGTGTAGTGTGAGTTAAATGCGTTTCTTGAAGAAATGCAATGGAAGTGGCTGTCTTCCGAAGTTCACGCGTGATCTGATGCCTTTTGGCTGCAACATTCAACCCCCGAACGTTGTAGGAGGTGACTTTAATTGTGGCCATCATGTCGGTAGGACGTATCCCTTAGGCCTGAAATGCCATGCATGCCAACCAGGAGGGGGGGGACAGAGGTGAAGAAAGATGTGACAGTATGAAAAAGAGTAGAGAAAAGAATAGAGGGAAACAATCAGATTTACAATAACAACAAAGATGTCCAACTGGACACATGTGGGAAATCTTAGCATGTCACGCAAAATTCTGCGGTGATCCCTGTGGGGGGAGAGAGAGCGGACCTCCGTCCACAGCTCCGAAGGGAGCATGGACCGAAAGAGTCGAAGGCTGCCCGCTCTCACCCACCCCAGAAGGAAATGTGGAAAGGGGGGCGTACCGTACAGAAGGTACATGGGAGCAGTGTGCTCCACCCGCATCCAGCAATATTGCACATAACAAGAGAGCAAATATTTTGCTCCATAAGTAAACAATATTAATAAAACTCGTTCAACCAGAATACTTTAACTGATAAGACACAAAGTATGAAACATTATGAATGGCAGGGATACTCAACCAACAGTAGGAAGTCCTTTTGGGGGGTCGTCCACTGGAGTCCCGATGCATTACAGAAGGCAGTCCGTATCCAGATATGTAGTCATGAACAGGTGGATAGTCTCTGCCAGTGGACATTCCTCTTTATGAGCGCTTCTAGATAGTAGAGTATCTGCAACAATCTAAACATAGAAAGGGCGAGAAATGACTAAACTAAAAAAAAAAGAAAGGGAGCTAAAAAAAAAAGAGAGGGGGAAAGCAGAGAGCGCAGCCCTAAGGCCAGACCGCTCGGTTCTCAGCCGTGCTGCTGTGTGGAGCCCGACACAGATGAGCGCCTTTTCTTTGTGGGCGATTTTTGCCAATGAGAATCTTGAATGTGAGAAAACTTAGGGACCGGGTCGTGCCATCCGGGCAGGTCCACTGGAGGTAAATTAAGATCCTTTAGGAATTGTGGCAGTTCTTCTGGGAATCTGAGGGTATGAGAGCGGCCATTTTTGGTGGCAATAAGGCAGGCCGGGAAACCCCACCTGTAAATGATCCCATTGGAGCGCAAATGCTCCAAAAGAGGCTTGAGAGCCCTGCGTCGGTCGAGTGTTTCTTTAGATAAGTCAGAGAAGATGTTTAGGATCGCTCCGTCAAAGTCAATGTTGGGGGTGTTCCTCAACTTGGCCGTGATGGCATTTTTGTCTGAGAAGTAGTGAAGTCGGCATATGACATCCCTAGGTTGTTCGGTGTTGGTACTGCGGGGCCTAAGCGCACGGTGAACCCGGTCGAATTGCAGCGGGTCAGTGGGTGGTTTTCCCAATACTGTGTTAAAGATACCGCGTATTGACGGCTCTAGGTCGTTATCGCCAGTTGCCTCAGGAAGACCTCTAATACGCAGGTTGTTTCTGCGGTTTCTATTCTCGAGGTCTTCGAGTTTGTATAGCGAGGCGCGGTGGGCAAAGGCTAGCTGTGTGACAGTTTCCTGTAGCTCTCTTATGGCCGTTGCATGCGAGTCCTGCCTCTGTTCTGTGACTTCGACTCTGTCTAGGATGTGTGCCATATCCGCTCTCACCCCCGTAATTTCCTTTTTTATAGATTTTTCTAGGCCGCGGAACATTCCTGCTAGCTCTTTTTTAATGCCGCTCATTAGGGATGACATTTCAGAGCCCGTGGGGGACCCAGGGTCTTCCATGAGGTCTGAACAATAAGATGATGCAGGTGAACTTTCCCTCACGGAAGCAGCTATTGAAACCGGGGATGCGCTGCGCCTCGAGGGCCTGGAATGGGTGCTGCTTGCGCTGGGGCCTGTTCTGCTAGTAGCCAGGAATTTTTGAATAGAGCCGGTAACAGCCTGATTTATTGACGTACCCTTGCAGGATTTCTTTGCGATTACAGAGCGTGTTTTCGGTGTCTTTGCTGGCATAGCTGGAGCTTGGGGCCGGATGCCGGGTGGAGCACCCCTTATTCACATTAGTTTAACAGCATGTGTATGTTAGAGAGTGGGATTTACAGTGATGTGCGTCCCTGGTTCGTGCAGACTTGCTGTGGCCAGGTGGCATGTAATGGTGGAGGGTAAGAGGGGGAGTTTCACCCAGTGTCTTGGCTCTTTGTTCTTTTTTTATTTTGTGTCTATTTTCAGGTTGCTGCGATATATACAGGCTCAGATGGGTGTATATGGAGCACCAAGATGGCCGCCGTGATCCAGGGGCAGCCAGGTAGCCTAATTATGTCAGCAAGGTGCCTCCGTTTTTAACACCTTAAATGCCACTTCAGTGCCAGGGCTATGGTGGGCCATGTATGAGGGGGAGTATGCCCTGAGCAGAGCGGTGGATGCAGGAGTTGGAAGCGCTGGGTGTAGCAAGATGGCCGACGGAAGGTAGGCCGGAGCCGGGGGCTCTATTAGCCTTGCCGACCGCCGTTCGTTTTACCACACTGCTTTGGCCCGGTGTCTCTTCTAGCTAGATGGCAGCACGGGGACCTCTGGTGGGGTCAGGGGCAGATGCTTTCAAGGGGGGGGGGGGGTTTGAGTGCGCGTCTAGGGGCCGATGGCCGGTACTCACTGCGTCCCTGGAGGTATTGGAGCCTGGGCCTGCAGGCCTGAGAGGAGGCGCTTGGCTGTTTAGGAGAGTAGCCTGATGGGGGCGGCTTCCGATGGCAGGTATCGTCCTCAAATGTCCTCCGGTTCTGCAGCAGATGGCCGGTCAAGGTATAGTGGTGTGGTGGGGCCGGGATGGATGAAGGAGAGGGCCGTCAGGCTCGCCGGGTCTGTAGGCCGCAAGATGGCGTTGGGCGCCTCGTGTGCGGGGTCTGCTATGAAGCAGAGAACGGTCTCGTGATGCTGTGATTCCCCAGATATCGTGCCCACAGGGTAGGGTGAGATGTCCTGCAGGCTCCCTGGGGTGGATGGAGCTTTAGAGGGGTATTTTTAGCCAAGGATGGCGATGGATGATGTTCGTTTGTGCGGAGCTCAGCTACCACACGTCTTCCCTGCTCAACGTCCGGACACGCCCCTACTGTAGTGTGAAGTTAAATGCAGTTTTCAAAGTTATCTGTTTTGCTTTTCTTTACTTTTTGTAGTTTGTTTTCCTGTTTGGTATCATAGGTGTTATTGTTTAAAATAATTCATCTATAATTAACTATTTGTGCAGATGTTTGAACTTATTAGTTGATGCTTGATAGCCAAAGAGAGAGACCTGGTTATTGTTTCTGAACTTATCTGAACGTGCATCAAAGAAGGACAACATATAACGATGATGCAAACTGCGTAAAAGGCAATAAACAATAACGTATTGAGATATCTGTCAGCTATTACATAGCAACAACCGACACAGCACAAAAGCATACTGGCAGTTAGTGACAGTCAGCAGAGACATGCTGTCTGACTGTTTGAGTCTGAGTGTCTGTCAGGAAGAGGGAGACTGGTTTGATGTGGAACAGGTGGACGAGCAGCAGGCACAATAAACTCAATGTCGAAGTCTTGAGTAAGATACCAATCTACCAGGCATACCGGTTTTGACAGTAAAGTCACAATTGAGAACTCTCATGTCTTCTTCTAGATATTTAAAATGGCAAGCAATACGTTATGTTTCTGGCAGCTGGCCATTTAGAAGTACATCAAATTAAATGACAACATAAAACTATAGATCTTTCAAGGTAAGCATTAGGGAATAGAGGATGTTCTATGTGTCTTAAAATCTAGGCTAGAAATGCAACGGTCCTACTTACAGTACAAAATGATATGTAATCTTGTAGATTTGCAGCACTAAAGAAAATGGATCTGTTATTTGGAAACCTGTGGTCAAGATATAACAGAATATATTAAGTTGCAATCAGAACTAATCACTAAGCATTAACTGAATATAATACAGCAACATAATGTAATAAGAATAGGAAGGGGAAAGACATGACTACACTTCTAAATGAATATGCTTTAGGTAGTGTGATTCAAGTCCCTAATCAGAAAATACTAGATTTCAAATATTCCGGGTAAAAGATTACAAACATACCATATTTATGTGTTTAGTAGCTATTTTCTGCTTACATATAAAATATCTACATGGCTTGAAAAGGTTAAATTCATCCACAATTATATTTTTGGTAGTTTTTTTTTTTATTGAAGTTTAAAATACTTTTTGATATGGAGTTTAACTTAAGAAGACATATACTCTTCGTGTGACATTTTGCAAAAATGTAAAATAAGGAAAAAAATTAAAATTGAAGAAGGTGAGTGACACTTGGATCTCAGGTGCAAGTTTTGGACAAACGGGATAAAGAACCTGTGAGTTATTCCTGCTTAAGACATCCACCCACAGATAAAAAATAAAATTAAAATAAAAAAATAAAACCTAAATAAATAAACCATATCAAGTGAAGAATTCTATGAAAAATCTCTTGTTTTTGTCTTATTTATAAACCGCGGAATAGTTTCATGATCATTTATTCTCAGCCACTCTTGTTAATGTATATTTCAATTTTTTTAGCACCTTTTTCAGTTTATATTTTTAATGCAGAACCTTTTTGTGATATTTTTTTTTTTCAAATGATATATACCCAGAGAACTATTATAAATCACATTGTGTACATCCAAGTATGCAAGATAAAATGAAATATTTTCATAAATATTTATTTTGCACTGGGATGTGTTTTCCTTCATATATGCATGTATCTTTCTTCTTTATTATATATTAGGTTGCTCTCCCTAGCCTAGGTATTATTGATATTGACCATTAAATTCTTTCTGGGTGGTCTGCGTAAGCTCAGAATGAGTGTGTATCTATTCTGCATTCCCTTCTTGGGCATTACTAATACAAGATGCAGACATGATAAAATATTATTCATGGAAAATAGAAGCTGAAACGGATGTGAGGTAGTAAACATAGTCTCTAAGGAGCTTCTTATGTATATATAATAGTTGCTGTTATACATCAGGGAAGTTCTCCTGCCAGTATGAGAACTGAATGCCTTAGGTTGGAAGACTAGCATGCTTGGGAGAATTCTATTGCACGTGTTCTCTAGGAGGGATTTTTCCAATGTTTGAGAGATAAAGGTGAAGCCCCTAATTAGGGTGACATTACATCTATGCCTGTGTGCTTTACAGCATGTTGTTATGAATGTTAACGGGTGGTACAACAATGATTTGTTTTCTATGGCACCCCATTGCACAAACATGGAATAAGCAAATGCACCTGCCTCTCAGCAAACTGTAACACATGTAGTAAAGTATAAATAGGTTGCTTTCAAACACACTAGAAAAAAAAAATCAAGCAATTTTTTTGTGGTTGCATGTTCATGGTCCTTTAAAATGAATGGACAATGCACTGCAATGCGTTTTGCCAAAAACAGGCTTGAGAATGCATGCATGTGTGAATGGCCTTTAAAGTTCAGATTATTTTTTTAATATACAGTATAATGCACCATGTTTTAGTATTATATTGCAGTATCTAAAGGCTAATGGCCCTTGTCAAATGAATGCAGAGTTCTCCAAACCCAGGCAAAGTAGTTGGTAGTTTATAGCTAGTCTGCCAGTCAGCCCATGTGTTTGGTAGAGAGACACTGACAGCTGAACAATGTTTACCAAACTGAGATAATGAAAAACTGTTTGTACTATGACCTTACTTGTCAGTGTATGTAGTAATTGCAATTGTCGTAATTGTATAATAACACCTCCTTTAGTCCTTTAGCTAGTCAAAATTTGATACATTTGCTACAGATTTGACATACAAGTGGGGATATATTTAGATATAACAAACCCCACAGAAAAATGACACTAGGACTCCCTGGTTTTCAAACGATTATCTAAAAGTAGAACTATAGGCAAAACCTTTTTTTTTTTTTTTTTTTTTTCATTTTGGATAGAGCAAGGAAGCATTAAAACCCTGTAAGATTTTTTTTTTTTTTTTTTTTTTGTGGCAGCCTGGGTCCCATTGCAGAGATTTCTCTTCACTTCCTGTTCCATAGCCAAACAGGAAGTGAAAGGCAATCCCTGCAAATTGAGGGAATTCTTTGGGGACCCCCAGGCCATCAGAACTAGTGTCCCCATTAGAAGATTTCCCCTCTTACTTTTCTGGGGACAAGCCAAAATGTGGGATTTTCTTTTACTTTTACTTGAAGTAATAATGGTAAACAGAAGAAATAGAGTGAATTTCCTAACAGGGACACAGACCGCAATAAAAACCTCACAGGTGTTCTAATCCCTCTCCCCTCTAACAAAGTTTTGCCTTTAGTTATACTTTAAAGGTAGTACCACTACTGAGACCATTACCTTTAAACTTATAACTCTTTAGCATATGTTCTGCTCCAGCAGCAGTCTAATAGAGCTGTACAAACCTTCTTACGGGCTTCTACATTTCAGAGTTTAGCTGCCTTTAGAAGACTTTTCTAAAAGCAGCTGGACTCACAATGCAATTTATCAATGTTTAGTTGCATACCATTTAACTACATTTAGGAAAAGAAGGAAAGTGCTCTGGCTTTTTGTTTCTATCTCCAGCTAAGTCTAGGTTCACATTGCTGCGGGTTAGAAATCGTGAGAGTTAAGCTGAACTCGCACAATTTCATATCCGCATGTCAGTCCGAATTCGGGAGTGATTTCAGAGACATATGTGTGGGTTCCTGCACAGATGTCTATTGTATCAAATTGTCAAAATGCATGCCAAATCGCCCCGATGTGAATGTGGGCTAAATGCACATTACTTTTAGCTTCAGATAGCTGTGGTGTGTTTAGCAACAGAAAATGACACACTTCCCCCCTCACGTTTTTATTCATTCTTTGCAGTTGTGGCTTAACATTGATTAGTAAACTGTCAAAGGTGGACACTGACATTCCGGTAAAGTTGTAAAAATTTATTGGGATAGGTTCTGATTTCCTCGTACATCAGGACAAAATATCCCCAAGGTGGATACCAGTGGCGGCTGGTGGTACATTTTTTGGCGGCAATCTGTCCGCCGCCAACATCCCCCCAGCGGTTGGTCGGGTCTACCTCACCCCTCCCCCCGGTCTGTCGATCGGTCCCTGCACTTACCCCATCTAGGTTTCAGGCTTGGTCCAGGGGGCGGGCCTCTGCATCTCCTTATTCTTTGGCTTCACGGTGGTGCGGCTTCCCCTGTGTCTCCTCCATTCTCCTCCTCGGCAGCTATTAGGATTGCTTCTCCTCTCAGTCAATCGGGTCTCAGGACCCGCTTCCTGAGCCAGGATTGGCTGGGAGGAAAAGCAGGAAGACAATAGTGAGAATGAATTTGCTATTGTCACACAACTGGGTGGGCTCACCACTTCATTTGTCTATCTGGCGAATTCACCTCAGAACGCAGTGCATGAAAAGGTACATGTTTCCCGCAATGCAGGTGACCACTTTGCCCTTCTGATCTGCCTACGGGTGCCAATAAATTGTTTGACGCACCAAAATGCAGTTAAATGTACAAAAACACAGCTAAACTAATTTACAAACCACAACTACCTGCAGGAAATATTTTTTCAAGTGCAGGTTACTGGTACTTGGCTGATGTCAGATACAAATGTCCGTGTGAATGTAGCCTTATACCACTCATGCTCTGTGCTTTGAGGCCCCATAGCAGCCATATAATGTATTAATACATTTCTCACAACTCGCAAGTTAACTAGGAACACATTTTTAAAATATTTAAGCAAGAATTACACACTTGCCACCCCATGAGTACATGAAAAGTTAAGAATGAATACATCAAATATTGAGCTTTTCCTTTGTACTGTTTGTTGGGAAAAAAAAATTATCTAGTCAGTTTAAGAAAATATGAAACGTTTAGTGCAATTTAAATATTTTCTACTGTTATAAAGTGCATGGATTTATAGATCAGATTTAAGAATGAAGCATTTAAAGTGAAGAGTTATTGTATTTTTTCCAAAAGGAATATCCTTTCCAATGAGGGATTGTTGGGAGCTTGGTGTTTATATTAATAGATGGCAGCAAGAATTTTTGACAGATCAGTACCCTACAGCACATAAACAAGAAAAAAATATTCTTCTTAGTGTTTTGTTTTTTGTTTTTTAAATACACTATATTACCAAAAGTATTGGGACGCCTGCCTTTACACACACACATGAGTTTTAAAGGCATCCCAGTCTTAGTCTGTAGGGCTCAATATTACGTTGGCCCACCCTTTGCAGCTATAACAGCTTCAACTCTTCTGGGAAGGCTGTCCACAAGGTTTAGGAATTTGTCTATGGTGTGTATACTTTTTATAATATATTGTATATGTGTCAGATTCAGTAGTTTTCTTAAATCATGTGCACAGTCTGAACTACATGCAAATATTGTTTAATTTTACCATGATTTATTTATGCCTTTATGCAACAGTTGTCATTTTTAAATTGTTAAATTTATTGGTGAATTATTATTGTCTGGATGTTAAAAATCGTGTTGTATTAAAATCACATTTAATCATATGCACGTTTCCTAGTTTTTTTTATTGTGGTATTTTCTGCATTAAAATAATAATTGAAAAAAACATTAAGCAGTGTTAATTTTGTACCACTTAGCAGGTATTCCTAATAATACCCTGTTATTTTGTTTGTGCTCTACAGACTTTTTTGGGATATTGGATCATATGGTTCCTTTAAGAAATGAAGCTGGTTTTACTATGGATTATTTATGTCATCATGAAGGTCATGCTCCCGCATTGTTTTTCAATGGCAGTGAGCAATAAAACAGGTAAGCAATTTTGGTACTTTTTCATCCATATATTGTTACTCTACTTACAGTATTGCAAGTATTAAAGGATTAAGGTTAAGTTTAGACATACCAACTTTCATTGGTAAGTGTTCTGTTATTTCTGGTGACTTACTTATTACAGCAGCTGAAGTACCAAACCTTAACTGGTGATAATGTATGAAAGGGTTGGGTTACATGTGTTCTCTCTTGCAATACAATGCCTTTTAGTGTTTACTTGACTTTGCATCATGTTCTAAATGAAGGCTCTGTTACATTTGCAGAGAGACAGGGATTTAGGATCCCTTTAATTTTTCCAGGAAGTATAAGCCCATATGTTTATGCATACACTCTACTACTGTTTGATGGAATAACATTGCAAAATGTTTGTTTGTATGCGGGATTCATCATTCATTAACTGATCATTGCTAGGTGATGTTATCATACACTGCATGGATGCTAGGATGCAGAGAATTTTTCCTTTAGTCAGGAGTCAGGACACCTATTCACAATGGTTATTTGTCTGTCAAATTACTTTTGCAATGTCCTTTTATTAGTGTACATTAGTAGTGTTGTATTGCATGTTCTTGCCTAAGGAAAGTGGCTGCTTGTGTTCTTATTAGGATTGCGTCAAGACACTCTGTACATGTGGAAAAGGGTCATAACAGAAACCTCTTTAACGATCACCTATTTATCAGATAGTTAAGAAAGCACTGGCTATTTCGCCTTTGTTCTTTGTGAAAAGAGAGGTAATAAAACGCCTTCTCAAGTGATTTCCTCTACCTTTTTAACCTTCATAATCCTTCTCTTAACCACATCAATACTGGGCACTTTCGCCCTCTTCCTTCCCAGACCAATTCTCCGCTTTCAGCACTCTTACACTTCCAATAAGAATTGCGCGGTCATGCAATGCTGTACTCCGTTTTTTATTTTTTGCGAAAAAAGAGCGGAAATTTGGAAAAAAAATAACTATTTTCTTTATTCTATTTTAAAAGAAAATCAAATTTTGTCATAAACGTAAGCCAAAATGTATTCTGCTACATGTTTTTGGTAAAAAAAATCCTGTTAAGTGTATAATAATTGGTTCACGTGATCACGGACATATGTACGCAAATGATTATGTACAGATGTGCACAGGTGATCGCAGACATATGTGTGCAAATGCTCATTGGGACATGTGATTTTACTGTTATATATGTGGGGGACATGTGTTTTGTGGATCATTACTATGTGGTGATGTGTTTTGGGGGCATGTGTTTTGGGGACATGTGTGTGTTTACCTTGTGTGTTTACCTTGTGTGTTTTACTGTGGTGTCACTACACTGGTGATCAGTGAATAAAAGGCTGTAAAAAACAGCTCATACTCATTGATCACCAGCCAGCTGCAGAGATCCGCTCTCCTCTCCTCAGCGACAACTTCCATGTGAGGAGAGCCGATCACCTAGCAACCGGCTTTTTGTTTACATCACATGACAGCCTTGATTGGACACGGCCATCATGTGATCAGGAGGGCCAATCACAGAGCCCTCCTGCCGATCTAAGATGCACTGTGTCCGGGTGACACGAGCGCATCGGGATCACTGCGCGGAAGCGATCCTGCTCATTCTGAGGGACGTTCCTAAACGTCCACTCGGAAGGAGAGAGCTCACCCGGCCGTTTATATGCATTGGCCAGGTGGAAAGTGGTTAAGCCTGGTACACACTACAGTTTTTTTTCTTGTGCAACCCTGCAGGTTGAACAGAAAAAAAAACCTGACAGCTCCTGTCTGGAGCCGCTATACTAACCTTGCGAGGTTAGTCCAGTGATCTCCCCCCATTGAGCCCCCCTGCCAGAATACTCCAATCAGTGCTCTCTGCCATTGGCTGAGAGCGCTGATTGGGAGTCGGTTGACTGCTGGTTTTCCAGCCTGACATACCCATGGGCAGAGTGTCGGCTGGTATTTTTTGTACTGGCAAATGTCTCCCGACATTACGCCTATGTGTACGGGGCTTTAGACTGGCCATACATGATGCAAATTTTTATTTCCTTTAACTTTGGGTTGAAGGAAAGAAAATCGCTTAATTTCCTCTTCAACATAGCCAGTACTGATGGGGGAATCCCTGCCATTGTGCTATTGTATTCTGACAGCGGGATGTGTCCCTGACATCAAAAAACAAAGCCAATCACTGCTGCCGGCTATAGCCAGCTGCAGTGATTGCAGCCGGAGCTACACTTAAAAAATTTACCAGTTCCAATTTACAAATAAATTCAACTTAAGAACAAATCTACAGAACAAAATCTTTTTACTCAGTCCCTGCTACATAAGAATTCACAGCCACTCACATGCACACACATGACATTCACAGTGGGCAATTCAATTGAAATCAAATAACTGTCTAGTATAGTTTAGTTTTTTTGGAAATGCAGAAAACTCACTAAAAAACAATGAGAACATAAAAAATATATAAAAATAATGTGTCTAGTGGAAACTGAGGCCAGAACCACAGTGCTTCAAGGCAACAGTGTCAACATCTTAGTCACTACGCTACATGTAAGGGACAGGAAATATACCCATATACTTGAAGCTTTCGGAAACTAAAATAGGAACTAAAACATTGTTTTTTATTTGGTTTCACTTAATAAAATATAATACAGTTGGGCTCAATTCACAAAGCAAAACACATCAGGATAAGTATTTTTTTTTTTTTTTTTTTTTAGGGACAGCTATTCAGTTGCATCTAATGACATTTTAAAATTAAATACACATTATTGGAAGAAGAGTGCTTTAGGCTGGCATTAAAGCTTTGTGAATTGAGGCCATTATTCAGTTAGCATATTTTTCAATTTGCATTTTATTTTTTGGAAAAACTAGCTCAACAAAAACAAATGTCACACATTGCATTGCTAAATGTTTTGGTTATTAGCCTTGCTAATACAAAGCGTGCCCATTTTGAGCACTTGCGCAATGTGGCCTTCTCTTTGAAGTCTTTCATTGTGTCTATCTGTTTTGAATTCAGTATATACTGTAGTTCTTGACAACTGAATTGACTTTATGGGCAAAAATATTAAACAAAAAAGCATTTATTTTCATAAAGTATTTATAGACAACGCAATCATAAGGCAAATAAGGCTTCAGATGTCTGTCACCCCTGAACAGAATACAAGTGAATATCATAGCCAGAAAATGCACTGAAAAATAAAACGTTCTTCTGTAATCTGTCGTCTACCGCTATTTAGCTGCTTAATGTGGACATCAGTTTGCATCACACATTGAATATTTCAGACATGAAGTATACATAGTCAAATTTGTTCAAATGCAGGGGTAAGATCAATGAAGCATCAAGAGTGACCCCCCCCCCTCTCTGTGGTATTGAGGATCCTGCTGCTTGAGTTATTTGAAATAGCTGGATATTATACTGGGTGTATGAGCACCCAAATGGGAGAAAGTGAACACTTGCATGGGAAATATGCATAAATTAGCTATTTTGATAAATATCAGCATTTCCAAAAATTAACCTTAATAAAATATCCAAAAAATGCATTGCAAAATGTTTAGCTTGTCTTATTTTTTTAAATAGTAAAATACATTTAAAAAAGTCTATACATGTTATTCAGTTTACTTTGTTCAGGCTATTTTGATAATTTGGTACCTTTTTTTTAAAGTCCCATGTTTTATATTATATGGTTATGATAGGCCTTATCTTATAGCTCAGATTCCCTTTTTTTCCACTAAAAATAAACAAATCCTAAAGCATACCGTTGTGGACATATCTCAAGCAGTAATGATATTAAAATTAATTGAATAACTATATTATACTGAAATGTGTTCTAAAATGTCAAAATGACCATCCATTCTGCTTGTCTAACCTATCAGGGAATTCATGCCCGTATTAAGCATTTTTCTCTTTTTATGTGACTAATAAGCCAGTGTGCCATGATGGATTAACGTTGAGGATGTCTGTGGATAACAAGCTGAATATGAATGAACTGTGCCAAGCAGCTGCTGTTAAGGCTGCTTTAGAGCTATGATGCAATAAACAAGGAAAATACTGCAGGGAGTAAAATCACTGCATACTGCTTTAATGCCATTGCCCATTAGGTTAGCGATGATATAAAATACCGTATTACTCTATAAATGTACAGACAATTATTTGTGTGAGTGCTGACAAACACAAACATATTGCATGAGAAATTCAAACAAATGTTAAGTACTGTATAGATACTTGATTATACTGTATTATGTGTTCTTCATTCTGAAATAAGCTGCTGCATAAGTCCTCGGTTTTACAAAAGCATATGCTTCCATGGCTAACCTCCACACAAGTGCACATTCTGCCATTTTAATGCTCGGATTTTGTTGCAGATTTAGGTAGTGATAATACATGATATTCGCTTCATGTTACTGAAATCGAGGCTATAACTAACAACCAAGGCACCAACCTCTTGCCATGCTTAAAGCTGAACTCCAAGAGAAAAAAATAAAATTTGGGCCAAATGCTGTGTAAAAATAAATGACCTTTTATTATGCTGCTCTATTAAGTAAATGTTAGTTTTATTCATTCCCAACAGTACTGTAGGCAACAGATGTCCAGTGCTAAAAGTTTTCGTTCTGGCGGTAGTAAATTGATCATAGCAGGTCGCTTATTGTACACCGTCCTTCCTCAGAAAAAGCCTGGTATTCTTTTCACTGAATAAAGGGCTTTCTGTGATTGGAGGGTGGATGGATGTCATAATCTCCCTCCTCCAACCACAGTTTTGAATTCAATGAAACGAATACAAGGCTTTTTCTGAATGGAGGGAGCCCTAAAACAAATGAGCTGCTATGATCAATGTATTACCATCAGAGCTACAAGTTTCAGCTCTGGACATTCATCACTTACAGTGCTCTAATATCTGAATGCAGTTCTATTGAAAGGAGAAGCAACCAAACGTGGGTCAGACATCAACAGAGGTAATTTGCTTCTACAAAGCAAATGGGCAATTTTTCCCCTATTTCTTGGATGTTCACACCGATCTTTTCTAAATTCCCCAGGAAATTTTCTATAAACAAGATGATCTTTTAATGATTTTGTCCTTCGATAAGTAATCAGTGGAGTTTCAGCTATAAAAGGGCTCAAAGATGGATCTATACCAAGCAAATGCCAATATTTAGGCACAAATTTTTTTTACTTTTTCATGTTTAGTATACCTAGTGATGATTCACAATGTATTTGATTGTAAGCAACTTACTTTACGAGTATCTTTTGTGCCAAATAACAGGTTATGTCTAGTGTGTTGTGTGGCTCTTTTGTATGATTTTTTTAGACATGTATACGAATAATCTATCTTTTAGATCTTTTGCCTCCAGTTGGAAGATCTTGTCATCTGAGCAGCTACGGCGAATACGAAGATATAAGGGGGTCGATTTTTATAACGGTTTTAGGTGTGAGCTGCTGGCGTACAATATTGAGTTTTCCGCCGTCGCTTTACGATAAAGTGCACTAGCGAGTTTGCTGTCTTTTTCCATTGTGATAGCGACATCCAAGAAGGTTATTGTTTCAGAGTTCCACGACATTGTGAAGCTCAGATTGATTCATTGCCCTGATGCATTCATTGAGCAACTCAACTGATCCATCCCAGGTGATAAATATATTGTCTATGTAGCGATATCAAATATGTTATTGTCGGTGAGTGATGTCAGTTTATCATCTGCCAAAAAGGATTGCCCCCACTCCCCCAGGTACAGATTGGTGTAGGATGGGGCACAACGTCTACTTACACAATATGAAGGTCTTACACTGGCTTATATGAAGACAGATACCTAGACCTATACATATCTATTTCTACAAAACATTTTTTATTTCCTATATAACTCCTTGCTCCTATTGGTGTCCCAGTTCAGCGCCTATCAATTAGGGACCTCCGTGGGGGTCATTGTGGCCCAGCAAAGGCAAACAGATTCTAGCTATACTTTTAAACTACACATGACTGTATACTACCTTTAAAGCAGGACTGTACCTGAATTTTTTTTTTTTTTTTAAAAGCCAGCAGCTACAAATACTGCAGCTGCTGAATTTTAATAAATGGACACTTACCTGTCACAGGTTCCAGCGATGTCGGCAGCAGAAGCCGATCAATCGCTCGGCTCGCTGCTGCTGCCGGCACCATTCTCGGTGAGGGAATCAGGAAGTGTCGCGTTGCGGCTTCACTGCCCGGTTCCCTACTGCGCATGCTCGAGTCACGCAGCGCAATGAGAATCGTCAGCACTGTCTGCTGGGACCCATGTGTGTCCCGGCAGACAGCGCGCCGGGACAGAAAGTGGCGAGTTTATGCCTGGAAGTGGGTGTAAATACCTGTCTTAGACACTGATCTGCACCCAATCCTCCCTGAAAGGTGCCAAATGTGACACCGGAGGGGGGGAGGGTTCCGAAAAGCGGAAGTTCCACTTTAGGGTGGAGTCCCGCTTTAATCACTTCCTGCTTGGCCTATAGCAGAATGACGGCCGGGAAGTTGTTCAGTTATCCTGAGTGGGCGTCAAATGTTGTCCAGCAGGATACCAAGCCAGAGTGCGTCTGCGGGGGCGTGGTGTGAAAGGCTCAATATTATATTATATTGTCAAATAAAGGCAAAACTTTTTATTTTTTTGTTTTATATAGAGCATGGGGTAGGCAACCTTGGCACTTCAGCTGTGGTGAAACTACAAATGCCATGAGGCAGTGCAAGACTCTGACAGCCACAGACATGGCTCCCAGGGGTAGAGGCATGATGGGTAGTTTTGCCGCAGCTGGAGTGCCAAAGTTGCCTGCCACTGGAGTAAGGGAAGTTTACCTACTTTCAGGTTTTTTTATTGATGTCTTATTCTTGGGGGGAGTAAACCTTCCTTTTTGCCACTGTCTTGATTGAAATGAGGAAAATTCAAACTTGAGTTTTCATTAGAATAGTAATGGAGGCCTGGTCTTCCAGTGGGGTCATGTGTTGCAGTGACAACTGTCCAAAAAGATGGCCCCCACTTCGAAGAGATTTACTTTCATTTTCTGTGTAAAGACAGGATGTGAAAGGAAATCTCAAGAATGGAACACAGATGGAAAAAGAAACAAAAATGATGGGTTTTAACCCTACTTTATTTTAAACAATGACATTGACACTGGATATACTGTAGTGTGGGGTCTCTCAACTGGGGTTCTGTGGAAACCTAGAGTTCTCAAAGAAGTGGTCAGGGGTTCTACAGCGATCTACCCATCAATTGCAGGTAGGTGATGATTACATAGCTTCCCCACTTAGCTCACACTCAGAGTGGCACAGGCAAGCAACAATGTCGGTGATGTTCTACACAGGCCATTCCTCCCCTCGACCTTTTCACGTGCTTGTATGTGACATCACATGGGATGGATGAAAGATGAGGACCGGCAGGGATCAACACATCAGACAGAACACACAGCAGCTTCCCTTAGCCACTTTGCATGTAAAGGAAAATGTAGCCACTGCCATCCCAATGTGATGTGCCCTGCCTCCCTCATGTAATGTGCCCTGTCTCCCCATGTAGAGTGCCTTGCCGCCCCCTGTTTAATGTTCCCTGCTGCCCCATGTAATGTGGCTTGCTGCCTCTGTGTACTGTATCCTCCGGCCCCCCTGTGCTCTGCCCTGCTGACCTCCTGTATCCTGCTGTTGTGCAAAGTTGGGAGTTAAAATGTCAGTTCACCCTAACAAGATATTCCAGTTTGAGACAGGGTCTGGTGGAATCTAGTCACCTACTAGTTCTCTATATAACTTGAGGTGCGATGCCTGATTTCCAGGTCTATTCTGCTTATGGAGCCATTATGAAGGTGTACTGTGCATTTCTAAACTATTTATATAGGGGAGAATGCAGTAGGATTAGCACGGCAGGGACTATGGTGGGCAGATGTCTCTTTGAATTCCTTTAAGAAATTGATTAAACCCTTGAGACTTTGCCTTTAACCCAACCTTTTGGGTAGACTGACCATTTTAGTAGAATGATGTATGGTAGTATTCATCGTACATATACTACTTTAATAGAGTTGACACGTTTTCAGATCTGGAGAATAGAATGTATTACATTCGTGTTGGAATTGAAAAATTTACTTTTTATGCATGGCCAGCTCAACTGTGTTTAACCGCCCCGTAGTTTTTTTTTTCTTAAAGAACCAAAGCTTTAAATTTAACAACTATAGTTTCTCTACTTCACTTGTTCATTTACACATGCAACATTTAAAAACAATCTTCAGGCAAAACCTGGACTTTTTTTTATTGTTCAGAGCAATTTATACTCATATGTCTGCCATTTGATTTCCTCATGGGCACACTTTCTAAGTGGGGCTGGTAATTCCTGTACAATGTGCCAGGGCTATCTAGTCATTAAAGGTTCCCTTATGCTGATGTCATTGCCAGAGGACTCTTTCTTGATTCTGAGAGTGCTGGACAGCCAATAATAAGTGTTCAGTCAGTGGCATGGAAACTTGAAGAAGGACCCCACCTCCTGCAAACAGAAAAAAATAATGTTATGTAACAGCAAATTTAGCAATTTTTTTTAAATTCCAGAAATTAGTTAGGAGGGTGGGGTGAGGGATGGGGAGGAGGACCCCCCCCCCCCCCCCCTCTTTTTCCCAGTATGACTTGGCAAGGGGAGGTGGAGGACATTTTGGGCCTGTGATTCAACCACAGTTTGGCATGGAGATTTGTCTCCAGTCTTGTTGGAATAACATCTAATATGTGCAAAAAGGGTTAATTTAAAGAAAGACTAATTTAAAGGGCTAATATATATATATATATAATATATATATATATATATATATATATATATATATATAATCTCTTTTTCTTGTTTTTTCCCTATTTTATTTTTTATTTTTTGTTTTTTGCATTTTATTTAATTCTTTGGTTTATTTTTGTCTTTCTGAATAATAAACTCCTCACTTCTAAAAGTTCATTTGTACCCAGAAAGTCCCCTTTCTTCTTTTTTCCTTTTTTTTGTAAATGCAAGCTATCATAAGCCTGATACCGTTTATCTTTGACTTCATCAGCCCCAAAATATACCATGTGGCTGGTATCCCTATTGCAAAATACTGTGAGCCCCCCTACTCACTGGTGGCTTTTTCTCCAGCATTGGTAAATTACCCCATTTTAAAACACCACTCTGTGGAAGGTGTCAGAATCAGGGGTTTAACTGCCACTTACCTATCTATGGTGTTTATAAGTGTAGTGGTTTGGGACAGCATGATGGAACTGGCATGATATTTTCTGTTTTACTGAAAATGTTTAATCGTACAATAAATTGATTAAGCAAGTTTGTTATACACATGTAGTCAACAAAAATAATTCTTAATTTGTACTCCCTTAATAGCTTCTAAATATTTCCCCCTGGATATTTAAAGCAGAAATTCTGCAAAAATGTAATATAAAAAAAAAGAACATTTTTATTTGGGTGAAATCAGACATATGGTGTGTGAGCCATAACTATGGCTCACGAGTATTAACCTGGCCTTGGTTAGATACTAGTGGTCTATACATTAGCTATAGTAGTTTTTAATTTGCCATAGTATGAGGTTTGTTTCAAGTGATTTCTGGTCTTTACTGTGATTAGGAGGACATGGTGTTTTGTTGTTATTGAAATAGACTTCCTAAGGAGTAATGTATTTTACATGAAGGACAAAGTAATGGTATACCTAAGCCATAGAAAAAAAAAATTGTTGACTTTTTATAGATCTTTGGATCTTCAAATCCTTAGTGTTTCAACTTCAGCAAGGTCACCTTCATAATACATGTTGTCCCTGCAAATAATTATTGCAGTTTTGCTGTTTTTACTGCATTTTTATTTCTCATCTTACAATATGTGTCCAGGGAGACCATGAAATCATACATTCTTTATTAACCTCTCTCCCCACGGTGCACTTTCCTTCTGCTTGTCTTGCTTATCACTGGTTTACAGTACATCGGTTGTTCCAGAAAAGAAGAACAACTTTCTGAGAGTAGTTTCCAGCAATACCTGTAATGTGACAACGTTGACAAGAGTCCATATTTTTCTCTAAAATTCTGCAAAGTGAATTAAATTACACAAGGTAATGATTACATTTTATCACAATGTCTACTTTATTTTATGAGGCCTCATATACTCAGAATCCCTAATGGAAACTTTTAGCACACATTTTTATCAAGTGAAACAAGCTCCTCGTTGCTTTGTCTGTGATATTTGAATTGCACTAAGATTAAGACTGCACCTCAGGTGCAACTACACTTGCATAGTCGACCCCCCCCCCTGCCAGTCTTAAATTAACTTGTGCTCCATTTTGCACAATATCACAAACAAGGCTACACATTGGCTTTTCAAAATGTTTCCGCTCTGATTCATTTCAGTGGCGAGTTAATCCTTTCTATGAGTTTATGCTCCCCATTAGAATACATAAAAGTGCAGAGCGAATGCGCAGACCTGGCCATGAGGATTTCCACAAGCCAGTGTATGGTCTCATTGGCATTGTGTTGCTGGATGGGGGTGTAAGACTAGAAGCTACAATATAAGTTTTATAAGGGCACTGGGTGCACATTATGGCCTGCGTAATGCTCACAAGCTGGTGGGTATTGTTTAAAAGGGGGGCATTGCAGTGTTTACTTTTTTTTTTTAATTTACTTTATTGTAATATTACGAAATTACACTTTGTTCCACTATATGAACAGCAGCACACCGTGACACTCTGGAGTGCATTGACTTGCATTTTTGTGCTCTTTGCTGCAAGTAAAGCAGGCCGCTAAATTTTTTATGCAATACAAACCAACACACATGTGTAGGACATTTGCCTTTGTGTTGAACCCGCTTTGGTCAATGCTGATCAACACAGCTCAAAGCACCTGGTGTGAGCCAGCCCTTAACCACTTGACAACCAGCAACATATTGGTATATTGCTAGACTTGTAACTACATCATCCCAGTACCTCGGACCACCCCCTGGCTTTAAACTTAAACATCCAAGGAGGTTACAGAATTAGTCACACATGCACAGTAGGGAGCCAGCCATGTATCATCAAAGTGGCAGCTGGCTCCTGAAATCAAGATGGTGGTGAGGAGGAACCGGAACCTTGAGGAGCATTGACTTCATGGAAGACCACATTTGACCGCATGGGCTGGTAAGCATCTGTTTCTTAAAAGTCAGCGGCTACAGTACTTGTAACTTCTGACTTTTTTTTTTTCCTAGACCCTGGTTTAGGTTGCATTTACACGTTAAGGCAAATATGCTATTGACTTTACAGGGGCCTTTTTTCATAGCTTAGTGAATGAGAGGAATTTCTGTTGACTTCCCCATCCGAAAACATACAAGCAAAATACTGTTTTTTAATTTTCCTTTCAAGTGGTTGGGTATTCTCCGCAAAGTGAATTGTCATCACATTCACTAAGCTCGGGGAAAATTTCCTTTGCTAAGTGAAACGTTCCTTGCAGTGTGAGCAGTCTATTTACTTTAAGTATATCACCCCCAATAAGGCTACTTTCACACTGGGGCGTTGGGGGGCGCTTTAGCGACGCATTTTGGCCGCTAGCAGGGTGGTTTTACCCCCCCGTGAGCGGCCGAAAAAAGGGTTAATACCGCCCGCAAACCGCCGCTGCAGCGGCGTTTTGCCGGCGGGTTCGGAGCGCTGCCCCATTGTTTTCAATGGGAACGGGCGCTATAGGAGCGGTAAATATACCGCTCCTACAGCGAGCCAAAGATGCGGCTTGCAGGACATTTTCCAGCGTCCTGCAAGCGCACCGTTTCAGTGTGAAAGCCCTCGGGCTTTCACACTGAAGACACAGCAACAGCTGTTTCGGGTCGGTTTGCAGGCGCTATTTTTAGCGCAATAGCGCCTGCAAACCGCCCCAGTGTGAAAAGGGCCTAAGTAATTGAGAAAATTGGTCTGCCAAGTTTGAGTTTATGGCTTGGTAGCATCCACACATCACCCAATCTTCCAGACCCAGTCCACCTGATTTACTTTTTATTTTCTTTAAAAAAAAAAATAAAAAAATTCAAACAAGTTTCACAGGCAAAGGGATTAATATACTCATTGCTTAAACTAGTTGTAAAGGCTTTTTATGCATGTGTGTTGCTCCCCTCAAAGCCATTGGCTCCCACCCCTGTCAATCACAGTCAGAGAGTAGGGTGCGGGGCTGAGGCACACTCTGTATGATTGTGAGTCACTCAGGAGTGAGCAGATACCAGTGCCACCATAGAAAGCAGCTTGCTATGGGGGCACTGAGCAGGGGGGAGGGGCCAGGAGCAAGAAGAGAATTGGGCTGCCCTGTGCAAAATCACTGCACAGAGCAGGTAAGTATGACATGTTTTTTTAAATTTGAGCATTTAATATTACTTTAATGGCTAAGGTTATAAGGCAACCTGTCGGCACTGGAAGAGAGTTTTAAAGGAGGGGCAAAAACAATGGACACCTTTTTAAAAGTATGATGTTCACGGCTATGATGCGCTCCTACCTAGATATTACCACAAGAACAAGATGTGGCATTGGAGAAAGGGCATTATGTAAGGCAAAGACATTTTCTACCTTTTCCTCACACAAGCACTGTAAAAAAAAAAAAAAATTTATGAACAACATTTTTCAAATAACCTTAAGTTCCTCCTCTGTCTTTCTTAACCTGTGCATGGTATCACCTTCTTTTAAAAAGCTTTGTCAAAAGATTAAAACTTAGGGACCAAAATCTTGCTTGTCTTTGCACCGTGGCTTCTAGCTGTAGTCTTAAAAAATCTCCATAAACAATCAATACATTAACTGGACCACAAAAGTTTCCCACAGCTAGTTCAAGCCCAACATACTAAATGATTTGATTTATTCAGCAGGCGACTTAGCAAGTTCTTATGATCTACCAAATGGATTGAGGGTGCAGACTGAGTGAACAGAGAACGTGTGTCTGCCCAGTTCAGAGTCGCACGCGGTTTCAGAAAATATGCAGTGACTATTCATGTTAATTCCCTATTTCTTATCAATTTCTACAGTGTCCTCCAACACCTGCCTATTTATTGAGACTGCTGGCTGCATTTTAGATCCGGCTTCTTATGTGTATAAATATTAATGATTGCACACAAATAATGCTGCTAAAATGTATAGTAAGCAATATATTTTGTGCTTGTTTGAATTTAAATTCAATGGCTAAGGTA
>CM053028.1:318370352-318397852 GCA_028564925.1 Lithobates sylvaticus | reverse complement strand
GTCAAATGTAAGTTTGACTCGAACAACGGGTGTTCGCCAAACAATATGCGTTGTTCGCTGCAAATTCAAAAGCCGCCGGAACACCGTTAAAGTCTATGGGACACGAACATGAAAAATCAAAAGTGCTAATTTTAAAGGCTTATATGCAAGTTTTTGTCATAGAAAGTGTTTGGGGACCCGGGTCCTGCCCCAAGGGACATGTGTCAATGCAAATTTTTTCGGGGGGAACAGTGATTTTTTTTTAATGCTTAAAGAGTAGCCTCATTCAGCAATAAGGTACATGTATACCTCTTGTTAATGTATTGTGCTAAATTCATGAAGCATATGTGAAGCTTTTGTTTCTGCTAATGACTCATGCACAAAATGTAGGTAGTTATACTTTAAAGAGCAAAAAATGCGCCAAATTCAAAATAAAAGACAGATTTTGTGAAAGTATCTCGCGTGCAGTGTGAAAGTGGCACAGCATGCGCCCAATTCAAGTACAAGTTCTAGACAGGTACATGAGTTTGGCACAAACCAGATTGTATTAGAAACAATTACCTTTTTTTAAATTTTTTAAATAAAATCCCAGTTTTCACATTTTTCATTCTTTGTTGCATATTCTCACTGTTGATCTCCTGCTGCTTCTTTGCAGCCACTTATTGTTTATCTGCATCACCTCAGCAGCATGAAACTTCTGCTTGTTACTTTTCTGGCCAGGTTTTTGATTGGTTAGTTACAACAGTGGAACATACCTGTGCAATGTATGTTGGCACAGCCACTTTCGGTTTCCAATGGGAGCACATGTAATAAGGTGACAATTCAGTAGCACAATTGGGAGACAGGTACAAAACATTGTACCCCTATTATCAGAAGTGCACACGAAAAAAAAAGCAACTTTATTGCAGGGTTACCAGGTATTATTCGAATTTAAGCCGTAGATTTAGAAATATTTGAAAATTACTTTTGAAATTAAAAGTTTGAGATCTGCTTTGGTTTACATATACTTTAACATGCATATAAATATGTACAGCAGGAAAAGGAAACCAGTTCTGTTAGGATCCTTAAATGTGGTTTACCTGTAACAAATCAGACTCTACCTTCCTATCTTGAATATCCTGCAAGAGCAAGAACTATGCAAGACAGACATTGGAGATGATGGATTAATAGGTTCAGTTTAAACTTGCAGTTGGGGGGTGGTGGTAAAAGCAGGAGGTTGAGACAAATTTGTACCACCCTCTTAGTCTGCAGCAGTAACCAGATGGGGTTTTATACTTCCTGTGGCAAGAATTATGCATCCTGTGGCATTCAGTGGCACCCCATGCATGCAATTGTGGCCCTGTGGTACCAGAGTAAAAACCGGAGGTGACATAAGTCTTCCCAGCCGCCTTTCAAATGCCATATAAAAAGAAATTCATCGTGGATGCTCTTCAGATGACAACACATACTTAAGCCCCATACACACGGTCGGATTTTTGCATGGATTCTGTCCGATCGGACAATGTTGTTGAAAAATCAGACCGTGTGTATGCACCATCGGACAGTGTACGTCGTATTGTCCGACGGACAAAGTCCTATCTCCTGCTGGATAGATTTTCCGACAACACGGTCCGATCACACCAAATCCGATCGTGTGTATGGTAGTCCGACCGGACAAAGTGCTATGCATGCTCAGATCACATTACAAGACCTAAGCTATTGGCTACTAGCCTCTACGTAGTCCCGTCGTAGGCAACAAACGTCACCATGTTCAGAATGATCAGATTTTCCGACAACTTTGTCCGACCGTGTGTACGCAAAACCAACATCAGACAAAGTATGACGGACATGGTCTGATGGACCTGGTCCTCGGATAATCCGCGCGTGTGTATGGGGCTTTAGATGACCTTTACTTGCCAATGTTTCTGAAGGGTTGACAAAAAAGTGTTAAAGCGGAAGTAAACCCATCGATCTAACAGTTTGAAAAAACAGTTACATTCCCGGCATGCCGGAAATGCTAACTGTCACATTGGTTGTACTCTCAACCAAACTGTCAAACCATCCAATGGCTGGTGTCATAACTGATCACATGTACAGCTTCATGGCAGTTAAAGATTAAACGGAGGCCAAGATGGCAGCTTCCTTGGCTGAAAACCATAGGCGGGTTTACTTCCACTTTAAATCTGGTTCTGCTTTATATATATTTTGCTAGTAATTAGGATAATCACTTGATAAATTTAATGAAGGGCATGGAGTAGCTGTAATTTTTTCTGACCAACAAAAATAAAACTCTTCTGAATTTTGCATATTGGATGGTGCATGGCAACCATTTATATTTATAGTTTGGACTTTAAATGTTAAATATATGAGAGCTGTGCACCCCTACCTGCTATAAATATTTGTGAAGGTCTAACATTTGTTTAAATCTTCTCAGTGTGTTAAAGTTAAACTTCAGCCAAATTCTAAATAATTACAATCGTATATACATGAAAGTGGAATTCCAGGCTTATTGCTAACTATGCTTAAACCTGCTGCTCCCTTCCTCTCCCTCCTATGCTAACTAGCTTGTGAAAGGAAGATGCTTATACTTAGCTATTCTGAGGGCATTCTGGTCTGGTCACATGAATTCTCCAGCAACCAGCTTCAGAGGAGAGGAAAGATCATCAACAATGGATTAAATGCCTGGGTGATGATGTCACCCATAGGCTTGCTTATTGGGCATCCATTGTCAGCTGTCCCTTTTTTCCCCTGAAGCTGCTACTGGGAGCCGATCACATGACCGGACCGGACTGGAGCACCCTCAGAATAGGTAAGTATAAGCATCTTTCTTTCACAGGGTAGTTAAAATAAAATTTAGAAGGGAGGTGGGAGCAGATTTAAGCATAGTTTAGCAATAAGCCCGAAACGTTGCTCACACGTGTGCGCACTCCGTCCTCTGTTCCAGCCTCCAGCATGAAGTAGCATCTTCCCACCATTACTCCCTTTTGCAAGAGACGCACTCAGTTAGTCCTTGCTGCCCCCTGTCCTGAGCTAGTCACCTCTGCCCTTTTGAATTTCAGCCTGTTTTCAGCAGTTGGTTCATGAGTACACAAGATTTTTACCTGTTATATTCAAAAGTTATTACACTTGTTGTGCAACATAATAGTTTAGGATTGGCCTACAGTCTTCCCTCTAAAGGACCCTCACTAACAGCCTGGAACCTTGTCCCCACTTGAATCCTTAAAGGGTTTGTTAACCCACTAGGTTAAAATTACATAATCCTCTCTATGTATTAATGAAATGTGCTTTGTTTCTCTGCCTTAAACATAATTCTGCAATATACCTGTTTCAGTGAACAGATCGGCAGTCACGTGATCTGCCGTCTCTCTCCTCTCTGGGCCTGACAGCTGCAGTGGGTGGGGCCTAGGATCCCCTGCTGATGTCAGCCAAGAGGGGAGAAGGAGAGGAGGAGAGAGGCGGCCCCGCCCGCTGCAGCTGTAATGCGAGAGAGGAAAGACAGCGGATCACGTGACTGCCGATCAGCGCTCTGAAACAGGTATATTGCAGAATTATTTTGTTAAGGCATAGACACAGGGCTTAGAGCGCATCACCATCTATTAATTTTGTAATATCAATTTTTTTGGCTGGTGTTTGACCAATTCAGTGTTTTCTGCAACTAAGTACCCGATTTACTTCAGGTTAGGTAGCATGGGAATATTCATCATATCTATTGCTGATACATCGTTTATTTTTTAAATGGTAAATTCAATTTTTAACACCATTGATAAGCCACACATTAGCCTCCCCCTCTCAACCAATATCTTTAATATTCCAACTGCTCAGTGACCCAATGGTCTTTGGAACAATGCCCCCTATTTCAATTGGGGAAGGATGGGGTTTCAGAGGAGGAAGGGTGTAGATCAAGTTGTACTGATCCCACAGAGCCACCAGAGCACACACTGCTTCCCTCAGAAGATATCTGCACCTGGAGGAAAATATGCCCAGGTTGTTTTTAAATATGGAGGCCTACATTTGCCATTCCCCACCTCTTACACTTTTGGGTGTTGGAACCATTTACCTTGGTTGAGGCAAAACTAGCTGAGGTCACCTGGCTGCCATTTGTCAATGGCCAGGATGTCAATGGCATGAAGTTCTGCCCAGGAAAGAATCTTTTTTACTTCTCTTGCTGCAGCAAGACTTCTGGCCCCTTCCTGATGGTTGATGTAAACCACTGTGATGGCATTGTCTGACTGGATATCAGCACATCATATCTACTTTACAAATGTGCATTATGTGCCACTGTCTTTGGGACTCTGGGCTTTGGGACTCTGAAGCAAATGGAGAGTCATTCAAATGCATACATGAAAAAGCTCTGAGGAGGAAAGCCTGGTCCATTAAAGTCCAAGTTCAAACAGAGTTCTTTTTGGCTGGATAAAGGAGAGCGAACTTCATGGGACACTTTCAATTCAGCATTGCAGCATGCAATTCACAAATGACTCGTAAGCTATAGACACAGTGGGGTATAAACATTGCAGTGTCAAGCAAATAGCTGTATCCACTCTTCACTATAAACAGGCTTCTGTGTGTGTGTGTGTGTGTTTGTGTCATCTGTAACAATTTCTAGCAATTTCTAGCAATGTGCTTTCCATGCCACATACAGTACACAGCAATGGCATAATTTTTCAAAAAAGCTCTAACTTAACTTTTATTATTAAAAACTAGTCCTTGAGCTCCAGTTGCGCTTTCTCATTGCTAAGTTTGCATACACATAGCATGAAAAAATATATCTGATGTTGGCTCTATTTTTAAAATCTCATTATTTGTATTGGTTATTGTTATTGTATATTTCATGTTCTTCACCTTTTAAAAGGTATTTTTAATTGTCCCCCACAATGCCTCTAGTTTTTGCACAGATTTAATTTTAATATCTGCTCCGGCATATTGAGTCTGTGCAGCTAGAAGTACTGTAAAAGTTCCCTGCATGTAGCGCTATTACTATGTGCTGCCATTATACTCATTATGACCCATGATTTTGCTTGTTATGGTCACAATTTGCTTGGGGTGAAATTCAGTTCAGCGATAATGATTATTTGAACTTTAGAGCATAAAGCTGACTGTTACCACTTGCTGTCAGCAGGGCACTACTGATGAATATCTGTATTTATTGCATACAGATTATTATTACATGTATATTGAAAACACAGCATGTTGATCCAACAGCATTATGTTTCTAGATAAGGTCATTGTTTTATGATCAGATAACCAGTACAGGGTACCAATTTACTGTATATGACTGAACATACAATTATATGAACATCTACAACATCCTTTACAGTTATTACAATGTGCCTTCACATCGTAGTAAAAAATAGTTCAAAAAAAAAAAAAAAAAAATCAAATAAGGAGATTAGCATACATCAATATGACATGATGATGGCAACAATTAAAACCATTCTGTGAGTTTAGGATTCCCTGGTTTGTATAACTGCAGGCCTGGAAACGGAGAGATTGCAGTGACCTAGCTTCTAATAGCCATGCTTTAATTACACATTAAATACATTTTATGTTTTTTTTTTTTAAGTTCGTAACTGTTACACACTTAGTTTAACTACAATAGATAGATAAATAAATAAAATAATTTAAAAAGCCCCAAGGCAGCAACCATAATAAATGCTTCATTACTATGGCTTTTTTTTTTTTTTTTTGCTGTAAGTAAAGTAGAACCCCCATTATTATTATTGATACACAGGATTTATGTAGTGCTAACAGTTTGCACTGTACTTTACAACATGAGGGCAGACATTAGTTACAATACAATTCAATACAGGAGGAATCAGAGGGCCCTACTCATTAGAGCTTATAATCTAGGAGGGAGGGTCAAGTGATACAAAAGGTAATAACTGTGGGGGATAAACTGATGAAGCAAATAAAAGTACAGTTGGTGGGGGCAGGATAGGCTTCTCTGAAGAGGGGGGTTTTCAGGGATTGTCTAAAAGCAAACAGAATAGGAGATAATTGGACAGATTGGGGTAGGGAGTTCCATAGGTTGGAAGAGGCTCTGGAAAAGTCCTGGAGGCGAGCATGGGAGGAGGTGATGAGGGAGCTAGAGAGCTGGAGGTCTTAGGAGAAACCGAAGAGAAGGCCTAGGTTGGTATTCTGAGACTAGGCTGGTGATGTAGCTGGGGGCTGAGTTGTGGATGGCTTTGCAAGTTGTTGTTAGTATTTCAAATTTAATTTGTTTGAGTGGCAGCCAATGGAGGGATTGGCAGAAAGCAGTAGCAGACGCAGAGTGGTTTGTAAGGTGGGTGAGCATGGTAGCAGCATTCATGATGGACTGAAGAGGGGATAGCCAATGATAAGGGATTTGCAGTAGTCGGGGGGGGGGGGGGGGAGAGATGACCAGGGAGTGAACTAGGAGCTTTGTGGTGTCATTGGTTAGAACGGTGCGTATTTTGGAGATGTTGTGGAGATTGAGGCAAGATTTGGACAGTGATTGGACGTGGGGCCTAAAGCATAGATCAGAGTCCAAGAATAAACCTGGAATGCAGTGATGGGTTGATAGTTGTACCATTGATCTTGACAGAGAGATCAGGGGAAGGGGCACCCCATGACATCTTCCCAATATATTTTTATTTATTTTTTATTTTTATTTATATTTTGCCTAGCCCTTTATGTGGTAAAAGTGATCATGCACATTGATATTGGTGAGTAATATTAATGGGCTCCAGAATGGCAAACACTCATTGGTAGATGTGTCATTGCATATTCTGGTTTCTATGCAGCTTCAGAATATTAGCAGATTTTTATTGGGTCACAAAAAGGTTCTCCATACAATAGTTGATTGTCTGTAGAGAAAGTTTAAAATGATCTACCAAATAACCCAGGTGTGTATCTTTACTTTTCAATACTTGAACTGATCAACAAGATCAGTTCCAAATTCGTGGAACAGCGACTAAGGTCAAAAACTCAGATGGCAAGATCTTTGGAGGATAGCAGACTTGTCCTTGCTTTGCCATGATTTCACACAGCTTTCTCATGTATATGTTGAGGGAGAACAATATTAGGAAATTAAAATGGACCTATCGTTTAATATTTACACTTTATGAATAAATATCAAATCACAATGTTTAACCATCCTATTATGTTGGGGAAAAAAAATAAGACATCTATTATGTTACAGCTCAGATCGACCCACACAAGACAGACCCGTCAAATGAGCAAACATTTTTCAGGAATTAAATTTTGCTCAGCTGGCCATTACTCTTTTCAAGAACAATATAAAATGATTTATGAACATGTACATGTAAATGACTTATTTTCTTTGCAATGTCTAGATACTGTATATCAGGTAAGATTATTCGATTTATTGCTTACACACATGTATTTAGGTATCTACATTTTTAGAAATATATTTTTTCTCTTTTCCATTTTATATTCCCCAAGTTGCACAGTAATTGTGAGTGCACTTTTTTATTTAAATTATTATTTTTTTTTTTTACAAATGTATTTCTAGCATTTCACACATGTGATAGGGCAGATCTGAAACCTTGCACATTTTCTGCCAGACTTGCTGGCCATAGGAGTTAATATGAAGATGTAACAGCCTGAATTTTCTTTACAATAGTCACAACAGCAAGTGATCATGATAGCGAAACCAATATTTTGATCAGTGGATGGACAAGTGCCTTGCCAATGCCTTGCCAATACAGTTTACAATCATTCCACTTCTGGTTGATTTCTGTCTAGGGGACATAGGCATTGTATGCAGAAATGATATAATTAATAGGTACCGCGCTTAGGTAAGGCTAGGCTGCTGCCTCCCCTAGGGGCTCCACTAGTGAAGCACCAAACAGAAGAGTGTATGTATATATGCAGCGGTGGGTGGTGCTGCCTGTCACTTGTAGAGTGACCTCCAGTGTTGACTAACCACGTAAAAGTGCAAGTGCTAATTGAATCACAGTGTATGTGCACTAATATATATGCTCACAGATAGGTGGCACTGCCTATCTGCATGTTCATATAATTGTATGTTCTTTAGGCAGAAAAATCATCAATAATGTAGAAAATATGGCGATTGTGCAGTCATTCACTGGCAGTTTTATACTGCTGTCACTTTGTCTAAACTATCCACTCCTCTTTTTGGTATCATTGTTTTTTAGGATCATTTTGCAGCTGTTGCTCAGAGATTGATACTTATGCATAGTGCTCAAAAGTTGTTGTTCTTTTGGTGCAGTATGGCGCCAGCATTGTTGTGTGAAAGCAAAAGAAGTTCACAGATCTTCCCACCACAGTCAGAAGCTCTTTGGAAAGCTCTGGTTTCTTAGTTTCTTAAGCATCCCTGTCCATAAAAAATGGTAGCTCCCTAATGCTATCCAAAGCCTAGGCAAAAGATCACACGAGAGTAAGAATTGCTTAGGCTAATTACTTTCCTGAGTATATTAAAAACATAAAAATATATAAAAGGCAGCAGTAGAGGCTCCTACCCCTTACCCTGCCTCTTCAGTAGACATAAGCATCTCAATTGAACACAATAAAAAAAACTTTCTGTAGATATGATATGAGCAGTTTGACTTCAGCATGCAAATGTATACCATTATGTAAATTTAACCAAGCTGTGTAATTCAACATTTTAATATGTCATTGATGTGTTATGGTCTTGAATTTGATGACAAGTATTGCGTTTCAAGTGCAAATCTTTGGCAAAGCGCCACATTCTAATCCTTTTCTATGCACATTTCTAAGCTGGAAATAACTGCAGTTGGAGAGCATCTTTTAAACGTGCTGTTGGTCAATTTAATGGTAAATTGGCAGTGAAGTGTCTGTGGAATGTGAGCAATGCCCCTCCATGCTGCAAAGATCTTTTTTTAGTATAGTGCGGACAGACTATACAATGTTCACTTAATGGGGACAGGGGGAAAGGGTACAAAACAATATGGGATGACATGACAATGGACGCAAAAAACTTTAGCTGCTAGTGGGACATATGCATGAAAGCTACTAGATGCCAGAGTAAGCACAAAAAAGTCACTAGACATGTGACAGTGAGACTAGAATGTTCTCTTGGCAGCTAATGATGACATAACAGGAGCTATCTTACGTGCAAGGCAATCCAACACACATTACATAGTCCTACAATACTTCACATTTTGAGCTGACTGACCATATATCGGGTGCCCAACCTGTGGCCCGGGGACCACATGTGGCCCGCGGAGCCCTCTAATTTGGCCCGTGACCTGCTGCTCTGGAATGGAATAGAATAGATACTGTTATTAAAGGTAATTTTTTTACTAAAATCACAGTGTATATATGGGCATATTTGTTCTGCAGTGGTTACTGGGCTGCTTTTAATCTGATCCGCAGGTGCAGAGCAGTGCACCTGTGGGTTACCAACACTGAGCCATAGACTTCTGTTATTACCTGCGAGTTTGGTGTGCTTTCTTAAAGTGCACCACACCTGCAGGATACTGTATAATAGAAGTCTCTGGCAAAGTGCAGCTAATCTGCAGGAAAGCCACAGGTGCACTGTGCTGCACCCGCTGCGCGGCTAAACCGTGGTGCATCTGTGTGAAAGCAGCCTTAGGCCCCTTTCACATGGTCAGTACAGCCCAATCTTACCCTCCATTCACCTCTATGGAGTGGCAGATGTGAACTGACTTGTGTCCGTTTACAAACGCCTACCTCCAATCCAATCCGCTAAAAAAAAAAAAAAAAAAAAGAGTAGAATGGGCTCTATAGAGTAGAGTGGGCTGTGACCTGCCATCCGCCCACTCTGCTCATTGTGGCCCACGACCAGTTACCAAGCTCGGGGAAGATCCCAACTTTACAGCTGGGATCCACCCAGATGCCTGGCCTGACATCTGGCTCAGCAAAAAAATAAATAACTAGCCCATAAAAATATTAATTAAAAAAGATTTTGCTTCAATACTCATCATCAGTCCAGAGATTTCCCCATAGTATTGCTCAGTCTTCCTGGTTAATTGATGGCCATTATCATTTACCCACTTTCTCTGAACCCAGGCTGCTAAAAACATATCTTTAGTCTGTGGTTTGAGAGTGAAGGAGAAGCAGAACAGTGATAATCCTACAAAGAGAGAGGCCGCTCTAGGTATAGAATTTAGACAATTTTAATAGCACTTAATATTGGCAACTCACATTTGTGATGTTAAAAACAGGCTCATCAAGTAATATGGTCCCAACAAGGGAAGTGATTCATCGGCATACTATACAGTCCTTCAATATATTATATATAATATACAATATAAATATACAGTGCATAATAGATAAACTGTACAGTCAATAACTATGAGCAAAAGAATGTGAAGAAAAGACCACACTCTACTAAATACAAAATTAGGAAGAGTGTAAAAGAGTAATTAAATAAATAACAATTAAATACATTTTTTTGTAAATTTCGGTGGTCTTATAGCCCAGGATCCCCTCCCCATGCCTATGAGCTGCTAGCTCTAACGCTCCAGAGTTTTCTCCTTTTAGTCCAACAATAGCTGCGAGGTATTGAGTCCCTGGTGGAATGCCGTGGCTGGCTTGATATTAATTTACATATTAATTTATATGTATATATATATATATAATGATCTAAAGATCATTAGATTAATCGCACTTGATGGATTTCCCAATGGTTATACATAATATACTTTTCATATATACTGTGAAGTTCATGTTTTAATTATTAGCTCACATGCTTCCTGATTCATAAGAACATTGAATCTTATAATCAAGTAATTAAACACATTTTATGAATTTACTACATTATAGTCATTCCACATTTTAATTCATTTATTATGTTGGTGTGATTTTTTTTTCCTTTACTCTTTTACGCCCTTCCTATTATTGTAGTTGGTAGAATGTGGTCTTTTCTTCCGACCCTATCTTCTTCACATTCTTTTCCTCATAGTTATTGGCTGTACAGTTTATTATGCACTGGATATTTATATCTGTTTGTCTTAAATCAATTGCTTGATGTCCTTTCTTATGTGTATGTTTTTTTATATATATATATATATAATATTTTTATATATATTGTTTTACACACAAATTATTATTTTGTGTGTATCTACATGGAAATATATATATATATATATATATATACATATATATAATATATATATATATATATATATGTATAACACGCACCCCAAGTTTAGGAGGGAATTTAAAAGAAAAAAACTTTTAGGAGGGACGTTTAAGGAAAAAACTTACATTTAAATGCCCATTAATGCAGCCTTGTCAGTGTCATTTACAGCCTTGTCAGTCATTTGCATCCTTGTCAGTCATTTGCATCCTTGTCAGTCATTTGCAGCCTTGTCAGTCATTTGCAGCCTTCCATTGCAGCCTTCCATTGCAGCCTTGCATTGCAGCCTTGTCAGTCATTTGCAGCATTGTCAGTCATTTGCACTATTTAAATATAACACATGTAGGACAAGTATGTGGACTACGATTACAAAATTACAAATGACTGCTTCTGTGTCATTTGCAGCCTTGTCTGTCTTTTTTCTTTTAAAAATGGTGCAGCCGATTATACAGAGCGGATGTCCTGTGTATCTCGGCGGTGCTCGGTAGTTCTCGGCCGGCTTTCGGGTATTTTCGGCCGCACTCGGCCGCTCCCGGCTATCTTCGGCTGTTCTCGGCTATCTTCGGCTGTTCTCGGCTATCTTCAGCCGTTCTCGGCTGAAGATAGCCGCCGAGGATGGGCGAGAGCGGCTGAAGATAGCCGAGAACGGCCGAAGATAGCCGGGAACAGCCGAAGATACCCGATCGCCGCTGAGAACGGCAGAAAAGCTTCCAAACAGCAGAAAAGCTTTCAAACGGCGGGGGATCGGCGTATAACGCGCACCCCCGATTTTCCCCTGATTTTAAGGGGAAAAGGATAAATACGATATATATATATATATATATATCATGTTTGACTCATTATGTTTATGTGCTGTATTTGTGCTTCTCATTGTTGGCTAGAAATTTTACCTTGATCCTATCAATCTCCATGTTCTCTTGTTCCTCTGATTGATCAATTTATCCTTACCTGTTTTATAATTGGCCCCTCCCCTCCTTTATATGCTATATATTATGGTGTTTATGGTCTTGTCAGTTAGCTTGAAAAAGGTGCGCGGCTGTACCATCCGCAGCTCGCATGCTTGTGAAACGCATTGCGTACCGGTGACATCATCCTTCCTCGCTACCTCACCATCTGTGTTCCAGGCCTCGCTTTGACTTCTCCCCACCGCAGCCAGCTTTCCGTTCAGCTTATAAAATGAGGTATAGCTCGGCTGAGTTCCATCATCCAATCATGTTCAAGCAAAAATGCTGTTTTTTTTTTCAATGTATCTTATGTGATTGGGTGTTCTTTGTGCAGTGAAACTCCTTTACTAAACTCTGGAGCAATTATACTTGCACAGTGCAATTGCACTTTCAAAAGTGTGGAACCTATTTGCCTTTAATAAATCAAACCCAGAGATTGCTTTTCAAAGCATTTTGCTGAAAAGGCAAACATTGGCTCAAATTTCCAATTTTTTGAAAAAAGATAAATATTAAGTATTACATGTGAACATTTCCTGTTTACATTTTTAGCAAATGGGTGTTGCTATTCTGTTCTTGGCTGTATAAAAAAATGCTTGCTCTCCCCTACTGGCTACATGGTTTGTTTGGTATTCCACTCCCTATTTTGTTCCTGGGGGGAGACTCCCCCCTCTGACTCTATGCCATGTACCTTTTATGTTTTCTAATAAAATGTTTGAACAAGAAAAAAAAGCTTGCTCTCTACAGAACTCGAGGTAAAATTTACACATACAATTAAATACATAGAATAATGACTCTTCCTCTCCTTTTTCTGCCCTGCATGCTCTGGGACCTACTGAGTTTCTTTTAGAGAAGGAGAAAAAAAATGTACATGTAGCGCCGACACTTTATTTTAAAGTGTGCGCTGTGTGTAAATTTAGTTTTTCCAGAACTGTGAGTTCTGGGGGTTAATTGTTTTAGGTATTTTACTTTGGCATCAGTTTGGCTGAGCTGTACTGGAGTTCTGCCCTGTCATAGGTGAAGTGAGCACCTGTGACAGGCTGAGAACGCAGCCTGGTTGGACGTGTTGGGTACCAATCTTGCTCGGAGCCAATCAGCGGGCGCGCCTGGCCCCGCTGTGTATTCCGGGAAGGTGTATTTAAGTTGCTGGAGTCACGTGTTCAGGGTCTTCGGTGTGGTTCGGCTGGCCCTTGATTCCTGGTTCCTGTCCGGACCAACCCCGTGAGGGGTCCAGGACCCAGGAGTGTTTGCTGCCCCCATAAGCCTGGTCACCCTGACCAGCCCCAGAGGCCCTCATGGTCTGGGGTGGGGATCCGTCCGTTCCCGAGCCTCAGAATTGGCTAGTTTGAGGCCCAGTAACTGAAGGAGGATTCTGAGGTGTCCCGGTGTCCTCTCAGGATTTGAGAGGCACAGAAACTCGTACAAGTGACCAGGGGATGACTCTTCGGAGGAGGGCCATGAAGCTGGCTGCTCGGTAAGAGCCTGGGAGCTGAGATTGCATGGACGCTAGTGAATCCGCATTTCCTACGGTATCGCCAAAACGGCTGGAAGATCCAGGTACCATAGGGAAAGTTCCTAAACCCATCCTTCAGTTACAACTTAGTCTGTGGCAGAGACTTTCACATTTTTCACCTGAAGTATTATAACCTAGTCTGTGGCAGAGACTTTGTAAAATTACGGATCACTTGTTGGCTGCTAAATCTACAGACAAGGGTTTATCCAACAGTGAAGTGCCCAGTTGCGAGTGGCTACACTCTGGGCTATCTAAGAGACATATACTTGATGTCAGCAGTTATAAAGTGCCTGAGCTTTATCACCCATGCCCTCTATCCCAACTGAGAGATTGTGTTGTGTTGAACGGTTACTTTTGCAAATAAAAATCCTCAAAAGGACTTTTGAGTGTCGGCCTCTGAAATTACTGGGTACTAACCCTGGGAACCCCTAGAGAACGAACGACGAGCTACAAGGAGGAGGTAATCGGTAAGCCCAGAAAATTACATAGCCACCCCGCAGGGGTTATGGCTCTACATATAAATGTAATTTTTTTTTTTTTTTTTTTGTAATGCATGTCCAGTTTATTGAACATCTATGGGGGAATTCAATAAAGCTGCTTCATCACTTTTCTGGTGTTGCATCAAATTCATGAACCATGCAACACTTTTGGTTCTGACAGTACACACTTCCAAGTACTTAAATTCCCATCTGTGCTTGAGCTACACTACTGGTGAATCCTAATTTATAGATGATGGACTTATGATATAATTTTTTACTTGGAGGTGATTGTAGTACACCATACAACTACATGGACAGCTTATACCCAAATGTTATGCTATATTGCAGAAGCACTCCACATCAATTTGTTACTAAAAGCAGTTTATAATAACTTTTTTTTAATGCGTGTCTTTTCCTTCATTAATTATTCTGGCAATGCATAATTTATATCAAATACGTTTTTTTCTTGAATGCAATCATTTATATGAATATACAGAACTAATAAAGATAGCAAGTCTGAATTTTTGAAGGACATGATGCAAGCTGTGTGATCACAGTTTGATCAGTTGTGTTATGTGTGCAGATGAACACAATAAATTTAAGATTATTTTGCCTTGCATCTTAGATATATTCTAGTTATTTGTAGAAAACATATGCTCTTACTGGAATTATGCTTTATTCCTTATTGTAAAGTTTATTTTAAATTTAAATATTAAAATGTCTGTTCATCTTATTATCTGAGTTGTATACCATATGCAGATTTCTGCATTATTTTTATCTGCATTTCAGCACAGTCATTGTTTTTAAACAGTCAGACCAAAGTGGCACACTTGCATTAAGAAAATTAAACAATACGTTTTCCTTGCCGATCCTTCTTTATGCCCTTTATACATTCTTCCTTTCTTTCCTTTTATTCTTTTTTATTTTTAAAGTGCATCTGAAGACTTCTGAGTGGCAATCATGTGATCCCAGTTACTATTGGATGCAAGCATAAATGGCTGGGGGATGGTATTACCTCCCTTGAATGAACTAAATCCTCCTTCATTTGTGTCTCACATGTTCCCCCTTCCTGACACTGCAGCCAGCAGTGGACAGGGCTAGTAGAGGTCAGCTGCTGATTGACAAGTTACAGACTTATAAATCAACAGTGACAATGCTGATAGCCGCAACCCTTGAAACATCTAATATTCTCACTGAACAGTGGGAAGACACAATGTTCATGAATTTCCGAAGCAGTGGGGTATCGTCCCTCTATCACAGGAAGCAGCATGAGGTGTACTAAACTGGCAGAATAAACAGGTATTTTTGGGACTTTGCAGGAGTGCTAAGGAAAAATAGTAATGCAGATGCACTTATTTTTTTAGTGGGAAGTCATCCATCTACTTAATCACCAACATGCGTAGATAAATGTACTTGACTCAAAATGCAACTGTTTTAGGTACAGCTTCAAAACATCCCAGTAGTCACAAGTTAGTCTGAGTTAGCAGAGAATAGAACATTCACAGATCTGAACATTCACAGATCTGAACATTCAAATGTGTTGCCCTAGTGACATTGATATTCAGTTGGATGACCAAAATTATGTATCAAGTGTATAGCCCACATACTGTACAATTGGCATAGCGTATGTAACGGTCAGGGTAGGTGGAAGAAATATGAACAAGAAAATCACAGGTCTATATTCAGAATAAGATACAAAAATATCAAAAAGAAACTGCGCTCATGGATAAATAGATAAAAGAAAAAGGGTTAACGTGAGCAGCAACCCTACCATGAGATATTTTACACAGTATAATCTATGTCCAACATAAAGAGTCACGCTACATAAAATTGAGCAAAGTGATATTCAATATATATACTGTACAGAGAAATTATATCATCCAGTAAATAAATGTTTTAAATTCAAATGAGTCCATGTGCAAAGAAAAGTCCTCCTCAAGTGTTTATATAGTGACATATACATATCCATCACCAATGTAGGAAAGTATCAATGCGTGAAACCACCACCTCTTATGGAAAATATAGAAGCTTACCGGCTATATATGACCTTTTAATTAATGAAAGGTCATCAGAGCTTAGAACTGAGCAACCCAGATTCAGGTCATCAAAAGAGGCTCCAGAAGTTTTCCCCAAAGGGTAGGAGGTTAAATGGTAGTTCTCTACCTAGCATCATCCTGTAGACATCAACATAAGGGCATGAAAAAAACGCTCCAATTGTGTAAAATTTTTGTATTAAATTTATTAAGAGTTAAAATTACACTTGCATCCAGGAAGTAATCATAGCGCTGTACAATAAAATAATTTCTGGCTGAATACAAACACAAACACCCGCACTTCCAGGAATGTGGGAACACAATGACGTCAGCACGCAGCTCCGCCCAATTCATATCCAGAATAGCAACAGGGAATTTTAGAACAAATAATGGTGTCTGAGTGCCCAGTGCCATGAATAAAAAAACATATTTTGCTACCTAGGGACATAATTGGCATACTTTAGCATGCTTGTACTTTGTTCATGGTTTAAACACTAAATGGGTAAGGCGAATACACAACATCACCACATCTTGCCAGAGCTAAAGAATGGGGGCCACTGAAACAGCTTTGGGGATGGAAAGTTCCTAGGTATTCATAGGTGCTAAGCTCCTTTTAAGCGCTTCCTCTTATGACCTAATTTGTGAAAAATACTTTGGAATTACTGCTAGGACTTTTCAGAACCTAGCACCTAGTGTCAGATTCATGTTTCCTTATTATGATCTGTGGTTCAGGACCAGAAATACCAGACACAGTAGCGAGGTACAGGTTGGCATATCTACACCTTGTACTGTAAGCACTGAGCACACCTGAGGACCAGGGATCTGACAATCGTGAAAGTGTTGGATTCTGAAGAGTCAGAATGTTGCAGTTTCTCTTAAATACAGCAGAAGTGAGAACTGCAGGCAGTGGGAGAGGTCAGCATTAACTATTTCCAATTGCAGGGGACACTTTGCACTTAGACACCAAGTCACTCTAAAGTTGTTTTAACTACTTTCTAGTTTCACATGGTAAAGTAGATCAAAGCATGCTATAGAATGCTTAGCATCATAACTTCCTTTTTTGTAATTCTAAAGTGAGTTGCAGGGGATGGGTTCAATAAGCCAACCCAGCTTTTTTGGGTTTCTGCATTTTTATTTTAATGAATTTATTTTAATCTGTTTCTTCTGAGCAACAATTATATATGCTGATTATAAATAGCTCTTTACTTGTATTTGCATTTTTGGATTACCCTTTATGGAAGAAAAAAACAAGCTTCACAGCTATTTGGACCATTAGCAACAAATGAAGCCTGTCTCAGATAACATCCTGTTTTGTAGACCTCATATATAAATATACTATGGGGGTTATTTACGAAAGACAAATCCACTTTACTCTGCAAGTGCACTAGAAAGTGCACTTTGAGAATGACTTCACTTACACTAAGGTGTAGATCTGAAATGAGGGGAAGCTCTGCTGATTTTATCATCCAATCATGTGCAAGCTAAAATGCTGTTTTTTATTTTCCTTGCATGTCCCCCTCGGATCTACAGCGACTTTACTTCCAAGTGCACTTGCAGTGCAAAGTGGATTTTCCTTTAGTAAATAACCCCCAATGTCTACTATACAGTGGCATTATACTACCTTCTGTCATTCCTTTTTCTTAGATCTGATGACATTTATAGTGTTTCTAGATTTGCAAGGCTACTTTCACACTGGGGTGGACGGGCGGGCACCGGCACTAAAGCAGAGCTACTTTTAGCACTGCTTTACTGCCATTTTAGCAGCGCTATACGGCTGCTAGTAGGGCGGTTTTAACCCCCGCTAGCGGCCAAAAAAGTGTTAAAACCACCTGCAGCGGCGCTTTGCCGGCAAGTTTGCGACGCTGCCCCATTGCTTTCAATGGGAAGGGGCGCTTTAGGAGCGGTGCAAAGATGCGGCTTGCAGGACTTTTTTGACCGTCCTGCAAGCGCACCGCTCCAGTGTGAAAGCCCTCAGGCTTTCACACTGGAGACACAGGAGAGGCGCTATACATGCGCTATTTTTAGCGCTGTAGCGCCTGTAAAGCTCCTCAGTGTGAAAGTAGCCTTACAGGCACTTATAAAGTTACAGGTACTTTTAAAAGTGCTGTGAATTTACACAACACTTTTCATATACTGCATATTGTATTCACATCAGTTTCTGCCCTCAAGGAGCTTAGAATCTGAGGTCCTAAATCACATTCATACATACACATACTAGGGCCAATTCAGACAAGAGACAATTAACCTACCAGCAGGCCTTTGGAGTGTGAAAGGAAACCAATATAACCAGAGGCACAGGGAGAGGTCAGGCAGGTATTGCCATGGTTGTGATTCAAATCCATGACCCTAGTGCTGCTAGATAGAAGTGCTAAGCCACTACTGCATATCAAAAACAAAACGTTAAAAATCTTACATTAATACTTCACGAACATCTACCTCTTCATTTTTATTTTTTTTATTTTTTTTATTCAGTTTTCATTCATTCTCATACAAAACATTAAGAAACATTTATCCAACAACATTCATTATCATACCATTCCCTCCTTTACCCTCCCTTTACCCTACCTCTCTTCTCTCTATTTCCTTATCTTATTTCCATGATCCTTCTTTTACTCTATATCCGTCATTTTATCATTGACCATTATTTCCACGTATTATCTTGTTCTTCTAAATACGGTCCAGCTTCTCCACACTTCCCCCATTTTTTCACCCTCCTCACAATAACTGCTTCTCAGATACTCCATTTTATGTCTAAATTCAATCTTCCTGATCCAGTCTATACCTGAGAGACCTTCTTGTTCCTGCCATGTAATGGGATTAAACTTTTAGCTGCGTTCATTAAATGTGGTAGGAGAGTATTTTTATACCGATTTTGTTGGGGTCTCTATACTATGGAATAAACAATACCATGGGTCTTCAGGTACTTCTATATTCATGATCTCCTTAATCAGTGATAACACTTCTTTCCAATATTTTTTTTTACTTTTGGACAATCCCACCAAATATGTGCCATATTTCCTAGGGCATGACAACCTTGCCAACAGTTTGATGATTTTCCTGTTTGGTACTTATATTCTTTATCTGGGGTTATATACCATCTAAATAAGCATTTGTATTTAGTTTATATATTGTTTATATCTACTGCAGAGCTATGTACCATTTTTAGTATTTTCCTCATTTGACCCTTGTTCACCTGTGACCCAAACTCCTTTTCCCATTTTTTGATGTATGGTTTTTCAGTTCCCGTTATCATCCCCAGTATTTTATATATTTGGGAGATACCATGTCTAGTTATTTTAGAGTTACATATCTGTTCCAGTGATGATCATTTTTTTTCCAGATCATATTGGTTACGGTAGCGATGCTACAAAGTGCTTTAACTGAAAATACCACCATTCATCGATCACCATCAATTCTTTCTTGTGTTTTTATATCTTGTAAGGGGAGTATTTTGCCATTTTGCATTATATCCTTCAACTCTGCATTTCTATCCTTTATCCAATCCCCATATAGACTCTCCTTCCCTGGTTCAAAATAACTTGTGTTCCTTAATGGCATTAATGGTGAATTAAACTTCCACTTTGCTTTTTTATGTATTAAGTCCCACATTTTAAATACCTAACAGGGCTCAAAATTTCAAGTCCTGAGCTACTAGCCAGGCCTCAAGGGTTACTCGCCACCAGTTGCCCTGCCCAACCCCCACCCTGCCCCACCCCTAATCCCTTGGAATGACACTTAAATGTTTTATGCAGAATTAAGTTATAAAAATAAATATTAACAACTTTGTCCATCAATGCGGCCAGCCTGTGCCCCCCCCCCCAGTGCAGCCGGTGTGTCCCCCCCCCAGTGCAGCCGGTGTGTCCCCCCCCAGTGCAGCCGGTGTGTCCCCCCCCCAGTGCAGCCTGTGTGTCCCCCCCCCCCCCAGTGCAGCCTGTGTGTCCCCCCCCCCCAGTGCAGCCTGTGTGTGCCCCCCCCCCCCAGTGCAGCCTGTGTGTCCCCCCCCAGTGCAGCCTGTGTGTCCCCCCCCAGTGCAGCCTGTGTGTCCCCCCCCCCCCCAGTGCAGCCTGTTTGTCCCCCCCCCCAGTGCAGCCTGTGTGTCCCCCCCAGTGCAGCCTGTGTGTCCCCCCCCCCCCCAGTGCAGCCTGTGTCCCCCCAAGTGCAGCCTGTGTTAACGTTCAGAGGTGTGTGTGCCCGTAGTCACAATCCGTTAATGTGTTGGCCAACAGCCACAATTCAGTGATGCATAAACCAGAAATCTCAGTGCAGTAGTGTAATAGGTCTACCATCACAATTCGGTCTCAGTTCAGTAATATATGAGCCAGCATTCACACATCTGTGATGTATATGCCAGCAAGCGCAGTTCAGTGATACATAGGCTAGCAATCCCAGTTCGATGACCTATGCCAGTGTTCCCAGCTCAGTAGTATATTTGCTAGTAATCACAGTCCAGAGGTGCATAGCATGGTCTAGTACTCCCAATTTAATGGTATATTGGCTAGTAATCTCAGTTCCATGGTACACAGGTTTATAATCTAAGTTCAATTGTACCTAGGCTAGAGATCCGAGTTCAATGGGACTTATGCTTGTATTTACATATCGATGGGGTATATATTTAGTACTCTCAATTCATTTGTATGTTAACTAGCAATCCCCATTCAGTGCTGCATAGGTTAACTATCACAAATCAATGGTGCATGTGTTGGCTATCTCACATCATAGTTCATTACAATGTATAATGGCCAGTTTTGCACTAATCGAATGTATGTAGTTTATCTTCTTTCATCCAAGTACCTCTGTATTTCACTGTTTGTATGCAGGTATAACAGTTTATGGTCTCAGTTTTGTTTTATATTTCACAGTTCAAGAAATCGCCACTCTAATCGGTGGTTGCTGCTTCTTTGCTGTTTAGGAGCTCTTAATTTTGGGATGATGTTTTCTCCTGCTCCACGGTTGAATCTCTTTGATATATCTTGCCAATTTCCTGGGTGTTTTGCTGTATGTATGTATGTGGCGTGGCTCTGCTAGTGGTATCCTGCAGGCACAGGACCGTATGCTAGGGCTTGGTAATGCCCTCCCCGTATGGGTCTCTCCTCTCACCTCATCTAGGAGCGTCCCTTCACTCCTCGATCACTCCAAACTTCCCGGAGTATCAGCAGGCTTTCTATCAGCTGCCAAGGTTCTCAGTTCCAGCCTATGACTACTCCACCTTTGGCCGAGCTTTTCCCCAGGTTTGTCATACAATTTCCTGCACAGCTCCTTTCCTCTTTTCCTCGCTGTGTCTAAAGAAAAATTTTCAGTTTGCTACACAGGTACTTATTCGATATACCAAGCAAGCAATTTGTGTATATTCTGTTATGTCTCTCTTGATCATGTAAACTGGGTGTTGATTGTATTAAAAGTTAAAGTGGTTATAAAGTCAGAATTTATTTTATCCTACTACATTCTATGCATTAAGATAAAAAGCTTTCTGCGTGCAGTGATGTCCACGAGTGTCTCAGCCATCCGGGACTCTCCCTCCTGATTGGATGAGACATGGCAGTGTGGACATTGGCTCCTGTTGCTGTCAAAGTCAGTTAGCCAATCAGTAGAGAGAGGGGGCGGACAGAGAGCTGTAGCTCGGTTTGGGTGCCCCCATACCAAGCTGCTTGTTGTGGGGGCACTAAACAGGAGGGAGGGGAAAGCAGCACAGAAGAGGAACCCAAGAAAAGGAGGATCTGGGCTGCTCTGTGCAAATCCACTGCAACAGAGCAGGTAAGTATAGCATCTTTATTATTTTTATAGAAAAGAAATTGAGACTTTACAATCACTTGAACGCCAAACAATTGTTTTGTTATGGATAGATTGTGGAATATCTTTATTATTTTTACTGTGGTCCTACTGGGGAGATCTTAGGGACAGAAAGTAAATTAAAAAAAAATCTACGGTGAAACAGACAACAATAAATAGTTAAATGAGGTTATAGCCTTATCCCACTCTTTAAAAAGAAGCATTTTTATTGCTGCTGTGTCCCTGTTAGAGAGATTTTCTTTAATTTCCTTTCACATGAGTGATTCTGTCATTGGGAGAGGAAGTGGTAAGCATCTTGCTACTGTAAACACAGATGGCTATACACAATTGAATAGACATTTTAACCTTTTCACACTCTATCCAAGACAAAAAGGTGTATCTGGAGTTCCAATTGTAATATACTTTAGTAATGTTTCCATAACATAGCTCTGCGCATAACTGTTCTCTCCAAACTGAAATTTTCTAACAAACAGATTTACCAGATTTATTCATAATCCATTGTATTTTTTTGGTGGGTCTAATACTTTCCATACGAAAGCAATCTCCCTTTCAGCATAGTACAATAAGTACCAGATATGTGGCTCAAATCACCATGCTGTAACAAACATAATTTTTTTATAACCATCATTATTTTCAACAAGAGGCAATTATAAATAACAGTCTGCTGCAGTGTGATGAAAATGTTTGTTGTTATGGCAAATAACACATGTGTTATAGCTTAGTGAATGGAGATTTAAAGCTGAATTTCAGGCAGAAAACTTTTAATGTGTGTGGTGTATTTGTATATATCTATATAGATATATATATATCTATATAGATATATATTTACTGTATATGTGTGTATGCATGTATACAGTGCCTTGAAAAAGTATTCATACCCCTTGAAATTTTACCATGTTACAACCAAAAATGTAAATTTACTTTATTGGAATTGTATGTGATAGACCAACACGAAGTGGCACATCATTGGAAGGAAAATGATAAATGGTTTTTAACATTTTCTACAATTATGTGAAAAGTGTTGCGTGCATTTGTATTCAGCCCCCCTGAGAGAATACTTTGTAGAACCACCTTTCGCTGCAATTACAGCTGCAAGTCTTTGTGGATGTCTCTACCAGCTTTGCACATCTAGAGATTGACATTTTTTGCCCATTCTTCTGGGCAAAATCGCTCAAGCACTGTCAGATTGGAGGGAGAGCATCTGTGAACAGCAATTTTCTAGTCTTGTCACAGATTTTCAATTGGATTTAGGTCTGGGCTTTGGCTGGGCCATTCTAACACATGAATATGCTTTGATCTAAACCATTCCATCCGCCCCAGTCTCAAGTCTTTTGCAGACTCTAACAGGTTTTCTGTTAAGATTGCCCTCTATTTGGCTCCATCCATCTTTCCATCAACTATGACCAGCTTCCCTGTCCCTTCTGAAGAAAACCATTTAAAAAATGTTTTTCTCACTGTAGTATTGGTTATTGCACATTTATTGTATTATATATGTTTTGTATTGTTAGCATCATCAGGTAGCGCAGGGGTTCCCACCAATTAATTGTATATACCAGCTGCTAGCAATAATCGCATGCAAAATCCAGCTGGCTGGTTGAACCCAAGTTGATAATTTTAACTTGGTACAGTCAGCCTCCCCATAAATGATTTGAATCTTGGCCGGTTCCTGCTGAATCGGCCAAGATTCAAACTGTCTATGACCGGCCTAATACTTTTTTTCCTTGTGCTGACCCCGTTAGATGGTCTATGCTATTTTTGCTGCAATGGGTTACAGAGAATTAGTCTTAATGCCGCGTACACACGAAGGGACAATCCCGCGGGATTATCCACTGGACTGAAGTCCAGCGGATAATCCCCTCGTGTGTGGGCGCCGGCGGACTTTTTGGCGCCAAAGTCCGGCGGACCAAAGTTTTAAGTTTTGTTTTAAAATTATCCGCTGGACTTGGCAGTCCAGCGGACAATCCCGCCGTTGGTAGGCAAGTCCGCGGGACTTTTGAAAATGAACGGACTTGCCCACACACGGAGCAGTCCGTTCATTTCGAACGTAACTTCAGGTACGTAGCTAGCGTAGGCAGTAAATGCCGCCGCGCTAGCTCCGTCACCTGTCATGGATTTAAAGGGAATCCCCACGCCGAAAAACGGCGTGGGGGTTCCCCCCAAATCCATGTCAGACCCTCATCCGGGCACGCAGCCTGGCAGGCCAGGAAAGGGGTGGGGACGAACGAGCGCCCCCCCCCCTGAGCCGTACCAGGCCGCGTGCCCTCAACATGGGGGGTGCCCTGGGGAAAGGGGGGCCGTGCGGCCCCCCCACCCCAAGGCACCTTGTCCCCATGTTGATGAGGACAAGGGCCTCTTCCCGACAACCCTGGCCGTTGGTTGTCGGGGTCTGCGGGCGGGGGCTTATCGGAATCTGAGAGACCCCTTTAATAAGGGGCCCCCCAGATACCGGCCCCCCACCCTATGTGAATGAGTATGGGGTACGATGTACCCCTACCCATTCACCTAAGGTGTAAAATGTAAAGTAAAAAAAAAAAACACCCACACTTTTGAAAAAATAGTTTATTGCACTGCTCCGGGGGTCTTCTTCCGTCTTGGGGGTCTTCTCGCCGGACTCCCCCGCCATTTACCAAGCTCTTTTACCGAGCGGGGGAAGTCCGGCTACCTTCTTCGTCGTCGCCGCCGTCTGGGGGTCTCGATCCGCCTTCGGGGGTCTTCTTCCGTCTTGGGGGTCTTCTCGCCGGACTCCCCCGCCATTTACCAAGCTCTTTTACCGAGCGGGGAAGTCCGGCTACCTTCTTCGTCGTCGTCGCCGTCGTCTGGGGTTCTCGATCCGCCTTCGGGGGTCTTCCGGGGGTCTCTTCTGTTCTTGCGGCGGTCGTCGTCTTCCGCGCCGCCGGCGCCTTGTCCTTCTTGTTCTTGTTCTTCTTCTTCTTCCGATGTTGACCCGACGCTCTCTCTGCCCGGAATGCCTGTGCCGCTCTGCGCTAGGACTTATATAGGGGCATGGGGACAGGGTCACATGTTCATGTCACATGGTGACCCCGCCCCCTTGTGTTGTCACAGTCCCGGAGGATGCTGGGACTGTGACATCGCAAGGGGGCGGGGTCACCATGTGACATGAACATGTGACCCTGTCCCCATGCCCCTATATAAGTCCTAGCGCAGAGCGGCACAGGCATTCCGGGCAGAGAGAGCGTCGGGTCAACATCGGAAGAAGAAGAAGAACAAGAACAAGAAGGACAAGAAGAAGGACAAGGCGCCGGCGGCGCGGAAGACGACGACCGCCGCAAGAACAGAAGAGACCCCCGGAAGACCCCCGAAGGCGGATCGAGAACCCCCAGACGACGGCGACGAAGAAGGTAGCCGGACTTCCCCCGCTCGGTAAAAGAGCTTGGTAAATGGCGGGGGAGTCCGGCGAGAAGACCCCCAAGACGGAAGAAGACCCCCGAAGGCGGATCGAGACCCCCAGACGGCGGCGACGACGACGACGAAGAAGGTAGCCGGACTTCCCCCGCTCGGTAAAAGAGCTTGGTAAATGGCGGGGGAGTCCGGCGAGAAGACCCCCAAGACGGAAGAAGACCCCCGGAGCAGTGCAATAAACTATTTTTTCAAAAGTGTGGGTTTTTTTTTACTTTACATTTTACACCTTAGGTGAATGGGTAGGGGTACATCGTACCCCATACTCATTCACATAGGGTGGGGGGCCGGTATCTGGGGGCCCCCTTATTAAAGGGTGCTCCCAGATGCCGATAAGCCCCCGCCCGCAGACCCCGACAACCAACGGCCAGGGTTGTCGGGAAGAGGCCCTTGTCCTCATCAACATGGGGACAAGGTGCTTTGGGGTGGGGGGGCCACACGGCCCCCCTTTCCCCAGGGCACCCCCCATGTTGAGGGCACGCGGCCTGGTACGGCTCAGGAGGGGGGGGCGCTCGTTCGTCCCCACCCCTTTCCTGGCCTGCCAGGCTGCGTGCTCGGATAAGGGTCTGACATGGATTTGGGGGGGACCCCCACGCCGTTTTTCGGCGTGGGGATTCCCTTTAAATCCATGACAGGTGACGGAGCTAGCGCGCCAGCATTTACTGCCTACGCTAGCTACGTACCTGAAGTCACGTGCTAAATGAACGGACTGCCGATGAGCGGCAAGTCCGTTCATTTTCAAAAGTCCCGCGGACTTTGGCCGGCGGATTATCCGCCGGAGAAGTCCGTGCGTGTGTGGGCAAGTCCGCACGTGTGTGGGCAAGTCCACACGCTCGGAAAGTCCAGCGGACCCAGCTGGAAAGTCCGGCGGGATTGTCCGCTGGACTAGGTCCGCCGGCAAAAGTCCGCACGTGTGTACGCGGCATAAGGCAAACTGAGTAAATGTATTTAACTTTATGGTTTTGCACAGTTGCAGTAGAACTTGTTATTCTTGTTTATGTATTGCTCTTATTTATTGTCTGGAATTGCGCTTTAATATCTGTTACATCTTTTTACAGCACTTTATACTTTTTCTTTGATTCCTTACAGTTTTATAGAACATGTTTTTTTATTGTAGTCAACAATTTGTGACTTATAATTAACATTCCATCCTGGCTAATTACTTTTCAATTTTATATAAATATATTAGGGATCAAATTGTTAATTAATTAAATTCAAAAACTGACATTAGAGATTTATACTTCTGATATGCTATTTGGATGAATTATTCATATTTTCCTGGTTCCACAAATCGGAGTCTCCTGAAAAGACCTCTGTATTTAGAGTGATGTGCAGCTGAATATTATGGGTACTTAGTGTAACGTCTCAAATTCTGTAAAATTAGTAGCATATTCTATGCCAAGACAAATATAATTACGCTTATGAGAGACTGAACTAATAATTTTATATTTCCAAATGACATACCACAATTAACTGTGACTTGCCTTATTAGCAAAAAGTAAGGCAGTCTTTGAGTTCAGAATGTTTGTAGCATCTTTTTTTATATTTTATTCTGCAGTTAAAAATTTGGTTAAATATAACAGACATTTTCCTTGTATATAGTGACAGTAAGGGAGGTCATAAAAGACCACTGTGTAAGTGTTACATCAATAGGAAACAGACAGGGTGGTCTGTGAACTTTCCCCTTCTTAAGTTTCATGACAAAATAAATTAACTTGCTTGTTTTAAACTGAATGTGACACTTGCTTCCCACAACACTTCCTATTTTGCTACTCACACCATATCTAAATTAGGATGACTGCAGTTTGGATGATTTGTTTTCCCATTTTCAGATAAAGATATGCAGGTAAAATGAAAAAATAAATTAATATTTTATAGAGTGGTAATAAATTGCATATAAAATAAAGTTGAACAACCAAATAAGGTGAAATAAATGTAATTGAGGTAATTTGCTAGAGCATAACACGTTCAACATCTAAATTACCATGTATTTGTTTACAATCAATAATGGTGTTTTTATTTCATTACATGGATCAGCTGAATGTACCACAATTATATTATATAATCCATTTGGTGTGCTGTATTGTATAGAAAAGTACATTTAAAAAGATTAACGATAGGGTTTTCCCAAGTTAATTACTGCTGTTGGGTCTCTTAAGGAGGGAAAATTATGAGGTAGAAAAAAGTAATGTTTCTACACATACACAAAATTTATGCATGTAAACTTCATGTTTGAGCCTGGGTTCACACATACTGTATGCGATGCGGGAACCAGCAGGGATTCCAGTGCTGGCTCCTGCATCG